>PVKM010019372.1:0-24262 GCA_004027735.1 Carollia perspicillata
CGGCTGATTTCTCAAAAGAGACCTTGCAGGCAAGAAGGGGCTGGAAAGAAGTATTCCAAGTCATGAAACACAAGGACCTACATCCAAGACTGCTCTATCCAGCAAAGCTTTCATTTAGAATGGAAGGGCAGATAAAGTGCTTCTCAGATAAGGTCAAGTTCAAGGAGTTCATTATCACCAAGCCCTTATTATATGAAATGTTAAAGGGACTCATCTAAGAAAAAGAAGATTAAAAACAGAAACAGAGAAAGGACAGCAAACTCACAGTTATTAACATCCACACCAAAAACAAAAGCAGACTAAGCAGACAGCTAAATCAGGAGTGGAGCCACAGAAATGGAGACCACATGGAAGGTTAGCAACAGGGGAGTGGGAGGAGGAGCAGGGGAGAAGGTACAGAGAATAAGTAGTATAGAAGGTGGGGAGAAAATAGACAGGGAGAGGGCAAGAGTAGTGTGGGAAATGTAGAAGCTAAAGAACTTATGACACATGGACATGAACTAAAGCGGGGGAGTGTGGGTGGAAGCGGGTGTGCAGGGTAGAGGGGAATGAAGGGGGGAAATGGAACAACTATAATGGAAAAATCAATAAAATATATTTTTTTAAAAAAAACCCTGTAATAAAAAGACAAATATCCCAATTAAAAACTAAGCAAAAGACTTTAAGAGATATTTTTTCTCCCCAAAGAAGAGATATAAGTTGCCAATAAACACATGCAAATTTATTTCACATTATTAGTCATTAAGGAAATGAAAATCAAAACCTCAGTAAAATAATAGTTCATGCCCAGTAGGATGGCTATAATAAAAAAGACAGACACTAACAAGTGTTGTGAGGATGTGAAGAAAGGAAAATCCTTATACATTGTTAGTGGAAATGTAAAATGGTGCAACTGCTTGGGAAGCGTTTGGTAGTTTCTTAAAAAGTTAAGCATGGAGTTACTAAATGACCCATATATTCTGCCTCTAGTCATATAACCAAGAGAATTGACTATATACATTTCAATAAAAACTTTTACAAGGATGTTCACGGAAGCATTATTCATAATAAGCAAAAAGTAGAAACAACCCAAATGTCCATCCATGATGAATGGATAAACAACATATGGTATATCCATACTCTGATATTCAGTGATAAAAAATAATTGAAATACTGACACATGCCGCAACACAATGAATCTTCAAAACATTTTACTGAGTAAAAGAAGCCAGACACAAAAGGCACCACAGTATATGATTCCATTTATGTGAAATATCCAAAACAGGCAAAGCCATGGGGTCAGAAAATAGATTAGTGGTTGCCAAGGGCTAAGAGGAGAGAAGGATAGAGAGAGACTGCCCAATGGATACAGGATTTCTTTTGCGGAGAAAGAAAATGTTCAGGAATTGATGGTAATAAAGGTAAAATCTGTAAATATACTAAAAACCACTGAATTGTACATTTTTAAAGAGTAAATTAAGCAGATTTTATTCAACTGTTAAATTCTTTTGAAAGTATTTCTCTGAAGGTTCGCTTGTGTTACATTTTGGACTATCTTCTTAGTTACATATTATTATTGGACTTCAGATAAATGTCTAGAATATTGTTATCTGAAATGGTAACAGTGGTTGTCTCTAGGAGATGGAGATGGTATCTTGGTTGGTTTTAAATTTATTCTTATCCTTTTATATATTGCTTAAAGTTTCTATATGCATATTTAACAACCTTTTAATCAGTAAAATCCATAAAGCTCTTTTTGTTTTGGAAAAAAAAGTCAAAGGCATTAAAACAATTATTATCAGTATGTTAAAGAATTTACAGAAAAAAATATCATAGGTAAGAATATGTGTTTGTTAAAGAAAGATAAAAACTTGCAATAAGACCAAATAGAACTCTACAATTAAAAACACAATATGTATCCCTGGCTGGTGTGGCTGAGTGGATTGAGAGCCAGCCTGTGAACCAAAGGGTCACTATTCAATTCCTAGTCAGGGCATATGCCTGGGTTGTGGGCCAGGTCCCCTGAAGGGGGCGCACAAGAGGCAACCACACATTGATGTTTCTCTCCCTCTCTTCCTCCCTTCCCCTCTGTCTAAAAATAAATAAATAAAATCTTTTAAAAAATACAATATCTGAAAAATAGCTATGATAAAATTTTATAATGTAATATCAAAAAGAGATTAGCAGAAGATTGGACACTTCAGGAAAAAAGACCAATGAAATTGAAGGCAGGTTTTATAATCATTTAAATGTAATCATGGAGAAAAAAGATTGCACTATTAAAAAGGGCATGAATGTACATCCTCTGTAGTCTTTCATTGAAAAACTTTATATTTTGAAATAAACTTTAGAAACAGAGTGTTAGTTGATATCAGCATGCTTTATGTTTTAAAGCTAATGTGAAAATAGTTATCTAACAAAAGGAGATCTATATAGAAAAAAAGCATGAATGTACTTTGTTAGGGATAATACCAAGATGTCTAGTATGCATTTATTTGGGGAAAAAGACAAAAAAAAACTTTAAAAACTTATTTAAAGAAATGATGGAAACTTTGTAAAAGTTGATGAAAAACAATAACCCACAGGTCCAAAAGCTAAATTCATCCCAAACAAAATAAATACATCAAAAAACATTGAGGCACACCATAGCCACTACAGAAAACTTACACCAAAAAGAAAATATTAAAAGCACTCAGAAATAAAAAAGACATCTCATTACAGGGGCACAATTATGAGAATCACAGCTGTCTGCACATCAGAAACAATGCAAGCCAGAAAATAAGTGAAGCAACATATTTTAAAATCTACAAGAATGAATCCTAATATTCTCCTGCAAAAAATACCCTTCAGAAACAGAAAACAAATTAAAGAAATTTTCAAATAAGGTAAAGGTAAAAGTTTTGTTGCCAGCAGACTTGCATTATAAGAAATGCTAAAGAAAAAGTTTCTGGCTGAGGAGAAACTATAGAAATTTGAATATGCAGAAAGAAAAAAGAATATTATAAATGGCAAATATGTAGACAAATATTTTTTAAAGATATGTTTTCCTTTCTTAATTTATAAAAATGGTTTTTAAAGCAAAAAAAAAACTATGAGCTATGGGCTCACAAATATGTAGAAAACATATATCAAAAATAACACAAAATATTAGAGAGGATTAAAGGAAATAAATTGTTGTAAGATTTTTAGGGCACACATAACATGGTATAAAATTAATTCATGGTAGATTGTGACAGGTTAATATGTATATTGTAAACCAGAGAGCCACCACCCGAGCACTGTTTTAAACTGATAAATTTCTGAAGAAATAAAGAAGATAAAATGAAATATGCAATAAAATTTAATTAATATATATAAAAGGAAAAACAAAAATTCATGTGAGAAAAAGCAAGTAGCAAGTCAGCAGACATAAACATGGTCATATTAACAACTACCTTAAAAACAAATGAAGAAAAACTAAAGACAAAAATTACAGAATGGAAAAACAAATTAAATGTAAAACTTATCAGACTGAGTTAAAAATAGCAAGATATAATTACTGATATATAATTGTGTTGATTAATAAACAGGACAGAGAATGCAGAAATACGGAAAAATATACCCACACATATTGGATCAATTGATTTTTAACAAAGGAACTAAAGCAATTCAATGACAACAGATACAAAAAATTTTCAAAGATGCTGGAACATGTATACATATGTAAGAAAGAATAATAATGATGAATCTTAGCTCTTATCTTAAACCTTACCTCAAAGCAAGCCACAAAATAAATGGGACAATAAAATCTGAAAAAGTAAGTGTGAATTATCTCAAATAAAATACCCTTCAAAAACCGAAGGTGAATTAAAGATATTGCAGATATACAAAAATAAATTTAAGAGGGCTTAAAAGCTTAAACACAAGAGCTAAAATTATAAACATTTAATACAATAAAGAAGAATAACTCCATGGCCTAAAGGTATGGGAATGTTTCTTAGAATGCAAAAAGCTAAACTTTAGAAGAAAAAATAGTATTCTAGACTTCATTGAAATTAACATTTCTATTTATCAAAACACTATTTTAAATGAATTGCAAAGCCATATATTGGGAAAGCAAAACTATGTAAGTGGACAGAGAAATGGTGGGGGGAAAGATATTTGGGAATTTAAAAAACCTAGAAATCAGTAACAGAAGGAAAGCTGTAAAATTCACAAATTGCACAAAATACTCCTGAACAACCAATGCATGAAAGAGAATCAAATGGAAAATTAAAAATATCTTGAGACAAAAAAAAATGACAACACAACATACCAAAACTTATGGGATGCAGAAAAAGCAATTCTAACAGAAGTTTATAACTATGAACACATACATTAACATAAAAAAATTCTCAAATAAACCATCTAACATTAAACCTCAAGGAACTAGAAAAAGAAGAACTAAGCCCAAAGTAGGCAACAGGGAGAGAATAATAAAGATTAGAGCAGATACAAATAAAATAGAGAATAGAAAAAACAGTAGAAAAGATTAATAAAACTAAGAGTTATTTCTTCAAAAAGATAAACAACTTTGACAAACCTTTAAGCTAGACTAACCAGGAAAAAAAGAGAATTCAAAGTCAGAAATGAAAAAGGAGGCATTATAATAGATACTACAGAAATAAAAGGATCGTAAGGGACTAGTGTAAATAATTATACCCTATAACATCAATATTCCTTCCTTATAATCAGAGAAAAGTAACATGAGAAAACGAATAATTTATCTCCTCAGTTGACTTCATTGATACAACATGGGCCAAATTTTTGTTATTATGTTGATAACTTTATTTATTAGTTTGTAATAATTTTAATATAGTATTTTTTAAAAAACTGCACAGATACCCATGCATCCATCCAGGAATAATAAATACCAATGTGAATGCATTTGTTCTTTCTTTTACAATTTATGAAATATTAGAGATTTTTTTGAAGCCAACTCTTGTACATCTCTCCAATTCCACTGCCTCCATCTATTGTCCAGAGGAAGTCACTGTTCTGGTGTTGCATACTAATTTGACAGTCTTTATACTTTATTCCATAATATGTATCTATAAACAATATACAGTGTTTATGTATATCTTTAAATTTTACATAAAAATATTATTTTACTATAATGTTTGTCATTCAACCTTATTCCTTAAAGTTCCGCCAAAATGACATGTATATTTACTTCATTCCTTTTACTTGCTATACAGTGTTTAAGTGAAGTATTATACCAAAAATCCATTTTGTAGTAGTGGAAGTTTGGATTGTTTTCTTTGTTCTTTTTTATTGAATTTATTGGGGTGACATTGCTTAATAAAATTATATAGGTTTCAGGTGCCCAATTCTACAATACATCACCTGTGTCTTGTACGTTCACCACCACATGTCAAGCCTCCACCCATCACCTTTTATCTTCCGTTACCTCTTCTACCCTGCTCCCCAATCCTTGTTTCCCTCTGGTAATCACCATATGAAGATACACAAAAGATATGCTGTGTCTATGAGCCTGGATTCTTTTTCTTTCTTTCTTTCTTTCTTTTTTTTTTTTTTGAAGGGAAGGTGCTTAATCCCTTCAACTTTTTCACACAGCCCCACAACCCCTTTCCCCTCTTATAGTTGTCAATCTCTTCTCTATCTATAAGTCTGTTTCTATGTTGTTTGTTTATTGTGTTCATTACATTCCATATATGAGTGAAATCATATGGTACTTGTCTTTCTCTGACTGGCTTATTTAGTAGTTCTTCATTACCAAAGAACTATAATCAAGATCTTTGTTATGACTACTTATAGACCTATATAAACATTTTCTTTGGAGGTAGTAAATGTAAGTTAAAATCTATCAAATGAAAAATCTTCTAATTTATTAATAATGAAAAGCTGATTTTTAAACTGGTAGTAATAACTTACACCTCTTTCAGTAAATTTTTTAACTTTCTATTTTCATATATTTATTCATACTTAGTATTTTCAGACTCATTACCAATTTTATAAATTGTAAAATGCTTCTCTAATTGTTTTTTTCAAATTCCCCTAACATGACAAACCTTTAGGCTTGTTATTCATTTGGATTTCCTTGTCAATTAATTGCCTGTTATTATCATTTTATGTAATTGGTTCTTTCTATTTGTTCTACAGTAGTTCTATTTATGTTCTTGATATCAATACTTTTTATCATATACATTGCAATTATGTTTTCTTTTAACTTTGTATATGGAAGCTTCAAAAATTAGATTTTAAAATACTTTATTATTCTTATATTTATTAACCTTTCTTATTTATGATTTGCATTTTTTGCATCTTGTTAAATAAACCCTTCATTACTGAGAGTCTATTAAAAAAGAATTGAAGGAAGAAATTAAATCTGCACACACACAAGAAAAACAAGATACAATGAAGAAAGACAAGGCATATGTGAAAAAGAACTGAGTAAAGATTCTATACGTTAAGAATATTTCCCTGAAATTACAATGACACTCACTGAACAACAGTTTGGACACAGTTTAATAAGGAATTAGTGAACTGGAGGAAATATTGAAATTAATAATTCAACAAAGACATAAAAAGATAGAAAAAAGTTAAGAGACACAGAAAATATAGTGAGAAGGTCTAATAAACATCTAATGAGTTTTTGAAACTTAGAAAAGGAACTAAGCATTTTGCACACATTATGCCACTTAGCTGACATAACAGAACTATAAAGTACATATTTTTTTCCCAATTTACTCAGAGAGGAACAATGAGAGTTAGTTGAATAATATGTATAATTTACACAGATGTTAGAACTATGATGCTTAATTTCATATGTCAAATTGATTGGGCCACAGAGTGCCCAGACATTTGGTCCAACATTATTCTGTGTGTTTCTGTAAGAGTGTTTCAGGATGAAAGTAACATTTAAATGAGTACACTACAAGTAAAGATTGGCCTCCATAATTTCAGTGGGCCTCGTCGAATCAGTTGAGGGTCTGAATAAAACAAAAAGGATGACCTTCCTATGAGAGGAGGAAGTTCCTCTGCTCAACTGCCTTGAGCTGAGACATTGTTTTTTCCTGACTGGGACACAACTACAGCATTGGCTCCCCTGCGTTTCCAGCTTGCCAACTGTAGTTGTTGGGACTTCTCAGCCTCCGTAATTGTGTCAGACAACTCCTTATAATAAATCTCTTGAAATGTATACACACGCATATACAGGGTCTGGAAGAAGTAACGCCTGTTTGAGTGTGGTTGGTAGGGTAATAATATGGGTGTAATAATTTATAGTTTTAATTTGAACATTTCCCCTAAAAGGTCATATGGCGTGCTTGAGTGTGATACTGTTATGTTACAGAATTACATGCTCATGATTTTGTAATAAAAGATTTTGTAATAAAAGAGTGTTATTTGTGCTGGACCCAGTGTATGTATATATATGTGTGTATATGTATATACATATATGTAGATATATATACATATAAATAAAATATATAAATTATGAAATTACATGTTATTCAACTAAGCCTCATTGTTCCTCTCTGCATAAATTCCTTATAATAAATTTATATATATTCTATTTCTCTAGAGAACACTGACTAATACAAGCACCACTGCTTTCAGGGTTAAAGCTGATGAGTGAATACAGCTAGATGTCTGAAATCGTAAAAAAGGAGTATAAGAGAAGTAGATGTGCTAATTTCACTTAACAATAAAGCTTATATTCAAATAACTACTCTTCGCAAAGTGAGAAAACTACCTGTTGTCTTAAATTCATGGAATATCTTGCTTTAAAATAACAAGATAGGGGACAAGTGATGCCTACATAAGACCCATCAGCATGTTTCAGTTCTAGAGAATTCTTTTAAATATTATTCTGCTCGGGAATCCATAAGAAAGAAACACATGGACTTCAGAGCTGGATGAGCATAGTAGGTTAGATCAGGAGAGCCTTTCCCGTCCATATATAACATAAAGTGGTAAGGCAGGCTTTCCAGTTCACCAGCCTTCCAGCAGCACTGGCTGCTGGAGCACTGGCTTCTGGGTAGGAGGAATGCACATGAGTTACACAGCAGGACACCCCTGACCTTCAGAAAGAGACAGCCCAGTCTGACCACTACAATAGCTACAAGATAAACTGATAAGCTATGAAAGTGCAAGAGATCGAAAAGGAATCACAATCTGGAGCAAATCCTGTAGCATTTGGGTTGGTTAGCAGAACAAATGGGTGACATTTATGTGACTATATTAGAAAACCTTAACTTTTAAAAAATTTAACTTTTAATTTAATGCTGTATTTAAGCAGTACGCACACAAAAAACGTTTTGAGGCAATAGTTGTTTTTGTTTGAAACATTATTTTTGTTTCTGTTGTGATTTGGTGAGAACAAATGCAATCTGAAAAATTAGCACCTATTTCTAAATGTTACTTTACTGCAAAAGAAATCTTGCCCAGTTTGAAAAATAATACACTTCTCACATGGAGAGCTACACACAAAAGAAAAACAGCCTTGGAAGAACTGGATTTGTATCCCTGTTCTGCACTTCCTATTTTTATAATCATAGTCAATAATAATAATAATAATAGGTACCTTTTACTGGGAACTTTCCTATGGGCAGCATTTGGCTAGGTACTCTATATTTATTATCACACTTAATTCTAATAGAACTATGTACTAGATTATAATTTCCATTTTTTACATGTGAAAACCGAGTTCAAAAAGCTACAATGCATTACCCAAGGCCACTGAGCCTTTCAGACCTTCCATTTGTTACCCATAAAGTTTGATTATTGAACTAAACAATCTCAAAAATTTCATTCAGCTCTAATACCCATGATGTTCTTTGAGAGAATTTTAGAAAACAGGGACTTATCACTATTACCATCCCCCATAATGTTCCTTCACAATTTATAAATTGCAATCACCAAGAGATATTTGATGAAGATTGTCTCGTTTCATTTTTTAAAAGTCAACCTTTAAATTTTCCAGTTTTTATTAAACCAACAAATAAAATAAGTGCTCACGGCCACAGACCTTAAACACACATGCACTTCAAAGGAAAAGAAATCTTTGCAGTAGACCACGTAAGATCCAGAATAAAATAATGACTTAGCAACATTCACACGTATTCAGAGTTAAGAGTGATGAATTCAGTGGGGGATTCACTTACAAAAAAAAGAGTAGTGTACCATTAATGTCTCTAACTTTGAATGTTTTGCTTTGTGTAGTTCAGCAAACAGAATGAGTGGCTTTGTAAATATTTTTTTTCTCAGTAGGCTGAGGGACCTTCATTAGAAAGACTTTGGTGTGATTCATTTGTTGTCATTGTCATTCTCCACTCCATTTAAGTCCACTAGGACCCAACTAACTCAAGAAACTGGATTTTATTTGGAAACAGGGGCCACTGAACAATGTCTTAAATGTGATACATAATCCTTGAGGAATGGAGGGATAAGCAATAGAGAGCCATTGAAAACCAAAAGCAATGTCAACATTCTGTGAAAGGAGTGATAAAAGTGCAAATCTGAAGTTGTCTGCAAAACCAAAAGGTAGAGTTACAAAACCAAGAGGGAAAACAAAAATATGTTTCCCAGAACTCAATGCCCATAGGATGGAGAAGTAAAAAGCCAAAAACTTCAGAAAATGATGAAAAATGACAGATCCATAAAAAAATAAACTAGAACAAAAATGTAAGTAAGAGAGAATTTACAGTTTCAGGTGGTACTAAGTACAGTGGGACCATGATACATTACTTCTTCTGTATCAACAGCAAGGAAATTTGAAACTAGCCTCTAAATTAGATTTAGGACCTACTATATAGTTTAAGGAGAAATAAAGAAAATGAAAACATTATTTAATTACTACCCTTGAATATATACCTTATGATGCATACTTGCTCTTTTAGATTTTCAAATTCTTTTTGCAAGAATGCAGCTCTACCATTTTATTCAGAGTACTGCCTCTAGAGTCATTCTGGATCCACCTGCACCTTGTCTGAATAGTAAACAAAATATTGCCACTCATTTTGCCAATATATTGAACACCTACTACTGTGTATCTCACTGAGCCCTGGAAATAAAAGGTGAAGTTTCACATTCCTGCTCTCAAGTAATTCACAGTCTAATAGGGATAGCAGATGATTAAACAGTTAATTTCAACACTATTTAAAAAGTGCTACTGACGCGTATGACTTGGTGCTGTACCAAGTTTGGTCTTAAGAGTGTTGAAACTTGTATTGTTCAAGGTAGAGACAACCTGCTACTTTAACTGCCGGCAATTTCTTACTCATCCTTGGAGATGGAAGGCTGCCCTTTTAAAGGATTCATGTATATGGGGCTTTGGGGGTAGGATTGGGGAGAGGGAGAGTGGTTTATTTGTCACTGGGCCATTCATTAGGCAAAGCACAGCCAGGACCCTTTTCGGGAACGAAGGCACTAAGACAATGAGTAGTAAAACCACTCTGCTGTTGTCTAACACAGCTTATCCTGACAGCTCTGTTATGCATTACATGCTGAGCATTGCCTTACATGCTGTACCTGTGTGAACTTCCCACACTCTATGAGGTAGGGAAAAGTATTGGTTCTTTTTGTTAAAATGAGGAAACTGAGTCACAGAGTGTTGAACTTCCACAGGGAACGCAGCAAGTAAATTGTGGGTCTGGATCTTAACTCATAAAATCAGTTGAGCCTCGGTGTCAGACCACTGCTCTGCACTGCCACTCTGCCTTCATTGTGAGCAGAGCGGCTTTTCGGCAGAAGATTACTGTGGTTGATCAAAGAGGTCTGCTAACTGCTTCACACTGCTCCCATCAGGAGGTGGGGGTCTGTGAACCTTCCCTTTGAATCCAGGCAGGTTCTGTGACTACTTTAATCAATAAAATATGGCAGAAGTGGCATGTGCCAGTTCCCATATTCTACAATACTGGAATTTTCCACTTCCTTTTCCTGGAACACTCACTACTGGGATTTTCAGTCAAAAAAGCAAACATGTGTCATAAAGAATTTATTCAAAAGTAGCAAACCTTGAGATGTTATTAAGAGATCTGACTGCTGAAGAGACCACATGGAGAGGCCTGGAGGTTTTTATGAGACTACATGGAGAAGGGGAGGGAAGACTTGAGTCCAGCCTTCCAGCTATCGCCTCCAAGGCAATGAGGGAAGCGTTCCTGGCCCCGCCAGACCAGCCCTACCTTATATTGAATATCATTGACCGATCCCAGTCAATGCAAGGGGAGTAAAAGCTGAGCACTGTCTAAAATTTTAATCTTCAAAATCATGATATGTTTTTCTTTATTTTATTTATTTCTTTTTAGAGAGGGGAAGGGAAGGAGAAAGAAAGGACAAGAAACATCAATGTGCGGCTGCCTCTCGTGTGACCCCCACTGGGGACTTGGCCTGCAACCCAGGCGTGTACTCTGGCTGGGAATCGAACCAGGAACCCTTTGGTTCACAGACCACCACTCAATTCATTGAGCCACACCAGCCAGGACATGATATGTTTTTTTTTTATGTGATTTTAAATGATGGATGTTTTGGGGTTGTTACTCATCAATAAATATACAGAACAGATACATTGACATAAAAGCAGGTTTAAGCGAGAGCATGAGAAAAATATGGGACCCCAAAAGAAAGTAAGATGTGGGACCTGGTGTAACACTCTTCCCCTTGGGAAAAGGTAAATATCCCTAGAGTCAGTCAGCAATTTAAGAAAGAAATAGTAAGGGTGAGAGTAAAAGAGAGACCAGGGAAGACAGAGATCACAAAGGATGCATACCTTTGTATTCTAATAGCTATTTTAATCTAAACTTTTAATTTTTTCATGCGTCCTTCCTGTTATCCTTCAGCACTCAAAGGTTTCAGTAAAGTTTTATTAAACTTTACAGCCTCAATCAAAGCAAAGGAAATGCATAGTAGGGTAGGGAAAGGATAAGCAAATACCGTATTTTGCCATGTATAATGCATACCCATGTTTTTGGCCCAAACTTTCAAAAAAAATCTTTCATTTCAATTTTTAAATTCAAATTTTATTTGTTTATATTTAGAAACAAAACCAATTACTCTATTCTGGGATATTATTTTGCATGCAGATATTACTGCTTTCTAGAATTATAATTTTGATGCATAAGCATAAATAAAAGAATTAAAAACATTTACATAGATACAGAATTAGTACTACCCATGTAAATGCATATCCTTATTTTTCCCTCAGAAATTTGGGCAAAAAGGTGCATTTATTCACCCACCACACTCTGTATAGCGTAAAGTAAATGCTCTAGGTCTTAGGTCAGACTTCCTGAGCTGAAATCCCAGGTCTACAGGTTATTTGTTTTATCTTCTTGGATAAACCCTCTGTGACTCATCTGCCTTACCCATATAATGAGAGGTAAGACTGACTCCCTATGCTCTCTATCTCCATCAAGGGAGAACAGGAAGCCTCACAAACCTTCCTCTTCCTTCCCCTCCACACACACGGCCTTCTTGCCAATATCTGCCTTCAGTCCCAACTTGGTCAGAGGAAGAAAGGGAGAAGGACCTAGGAACCTGGAGAGTGACTAAAATGTCACCAAACAGGAAGCATCAGTGATGTGAGAAAACCCCCAGGGGTATTACAGTAGTGTCTTTGGAGAACCACAAGCAGATCAAAATATGTATGGAGGAGAAGGTGCAGGGTGTGAGCCAATGGGAGGAGATGAGTTGGAGAAGGAAGAAAAAGCCAGACAATGGAAAACCTTATTCCCTAGGCCAAGGAGTTTGAGCTTCATTATGACAGCAACAGGGGGACAATACAAAGTCTAAAACTGTAGACATCTCACACTTACCACACACTAACATTTAATCTTCATGAGAAATTTGTGAGGCAGATAGATAATGTATGAAGTCTAGTATTGTAGCCACTAGAACTTAATAGGTTTGTAGAGTCTTCTCAGGCCCAAGCAATCTGAGGCAGAAAGTAAAGTGTTGGTGGTAGGAGCCCACTCAACACATACACGTGTAAATAGAACAGTTTAGTCCTTTCTCTTCCTATGCTGGAATTTCACCATACAGGGAAAAACAATAAATATAGCCCAGGCAACCTAGGGTTTTCTCCCATAGTATGATGTAATGAAACCAAACAGAAGCAAATAAAGGTATGTCGAGCTTTTCCAAACGATCTTTCTCAACAATGAATTTCTGTCTTGTGTTATAAAGCAAGGGGCCACCTTTTGTTCAACCTGACGACATTCTAATTGTCCATGTAAAGAACAGCAAATTACTTTGATGGCTATATCACACATCATCAGGGCTCAGAGTATGAAAATCCACATTATATCACAGAAGTGTGGCACCATGAGTTTGTTTAACGATCAGCTTCTCTTGTCCCTTGTCTGCAAAGTAAATGAAATGCACATTCTTTTCTGAACAATGAGACTACTTCCATTACCATGCTTCATTCAAAACTATTAAGAAATAAAATAAAGCTAACTGGTCTCTTTACAGTCATTAACCTTTAAAGTTTCTAACCTACAGAGAATTCACTCTCAAGACTCAGAATCATTGACTGGTTATAAATATTAGACTTTTTTTCAGTAATATGGGATCTGTGTTTTCAACAGTATCCCTTTATTTTTCAGATATCAGATTCCACTAACAACTAGAACCTATGCTGACATGAACAACTTAGAAGGAAACAGTATTGTTCAGAGGCTCCCTCAGCCAAGGAAGAATGAACAAGACGACACATACCTCTATTATTTGTTGGTGGTTGGGAACTGCGCACGTGAAAGGGGCTTCAGGCCATTCCAAAGCCTGTCTCTATTCTATGACCCCTCACCACTCAGTTTCTCCATAGCAAAACAAAATGGGGGGAAATCACTATTATTTTTCCAGTGTGTGTCAGAAAAAAATAGTACTATGTAATTACTATTTCCCTTTTGGAAAAGAGTGGCATTACCTTTGCAGCCATTCCTCACGAACTCTCCATTCTCTCTGAGGAGCCTTCTTGCCCCCACCCCTACCGATTCATTTATTCAGTGCTTAGATACTTAAATTTGCTCACATAGGACCCTCACCTCCACCAACATTGCTCTTACCTTAAACAGTCCAAACCTCTGTTTGATTTCTGTCTGTTCATTCATTCTCCATTCACATAATCAGCCATGTCTTTCCAAACTATCAGCTTCATTAAAAAGCTTCCCTCCTCAAAATTCTTCTAAGATGATTCTAAAATTTTTCAAAATACATGTCAAATTCCTTAGTACGGTCCCCTCTTATCACCTATGACTTAGCTGTAATTCCAACCCTAGGGAACAGGGTGGTGTGATGCCGTCCACAACTGAAATAACTTACTCTCATCCCATGAAGCCATCAGCTATGGTCTAGAAGCAAGCACAAGCAATTGTTCAGGTTCAAGTCTGTTATATTCCAAGCCTTAAGGGAGAAGAAAGTCAGTCCCTTCAAAAGGACTGAGGTCATGCCCTGGCTGGTGTGGCTCAGTGGCTTGAGCACCAGCCTGTGAACCAAAGGGTCGCAGGTTGGACTCCTAGTCAGGGCACATGCCTGGGTTGCAAGCCAGGTTGCCAGTAGGGCGTGCATAGAGGCAACCACACATTGTTTCTGTCCTTCTCTTTCTCCCTCCCTTTCCCTCTCTAAAAATGAATAAAAGCTTTTAAAAAAATGTTTTTTAAAAAAAGGACTGAGGTCTTCAGTCTAGAATTTGGGGTATCACACAGGGTAACATACAGTGGATTTTATGGTTGCCTCTCGAGAATAAATATCTCTCAACTAGAGAATGCTTCTCCAATTCTCTAATTTCTCCTTTCTCCTACTTGGAAACAACGTCATAGCCTAAGCCAGATTGACTCCAGGAGGCTTTAACTGGTCTCAGCCAAGCAACGCCATGGCATCCCTTTTGCCACAGGGCATGATTCAGGGATGGGCATATAATCCAGCCCAGAATGTTTCCCTGGCTCGTAGGATTGCTTCAGAGGCAGGCACATAATCTATGATGCTCTAATCATAAGAAGCTCTGCACTGTGAATGTAGGAATGTAGGAAGACATTCTGTCTTGTCCCCTGGCTTCAGAGAAGTAAGGCTTGTAGCCTAGAGCCTCTAGCAGCTACTTGGCCACTACCATAAAGTCAGAGTAAAGATACATCCAACACATATCTGGGCAAGGAACAAATCAAAATACTTAGAGAACCATGGAAAAATGAAGCTTCATTCCTGAGAAGATTGTGGACATTTGGGGGTTTTATTACATACGCAAATATACTCCCTTTATTATTTAAACCCAGGCCTCCCACCTAAATCATCGTAACTATTCCCTGTTCCTTTTTCAACACAGTCCCTTGATACCTTTAAATTCTTTACTCTCCCCACTGCCACCCCATCTGTTTTACGTCTGGGTTTAAGGAGGGGCTGTAAGTATTTAGCTCCTTCTTATGAGCTGGTTGGAACCTAAAAGTGGGTAGGTGCTTCTGACCTTGTGAACAGAGAAGAGACTCTCCAAGTACACTGGTCTGAAGGTTAAGTATCTCAGACACAATTGGGGCTTTCATTTATCCATATATCCAGCAAAGTACTACGCTAAAAAATGTTTAGCCGTTGTCAACCTGCATTGCACTCCCACAAGTCCCTTCTGTTAACACCTGACTTAAGTCCACAGCAAGACCTGGAAAGCCAGGGAGAAAGTAAATGGTCAGGGGAGGAGAAAACATCATTCCACAGTACACACCAAATTGCTTGTTGTACCCTGAAAAGAATGCATGTTAAATAGTTCTCTGCCTGTCCATACACCCTTCCCTCTGCCTAGAATCCCCTCCCCTGGGCTCACAACCTCGCAGATGTTGGCCAACCTTGACAACATCCGTGGTTATGAAGCTGCAGGTGCAGTTGATTGTTCTCTCCATCATGCCTCCATTATGACACACAGACTTCTAGATAAATCTTACCACTCTTTTTTATACCTATCACACCCAGACAATAAATGCCAGTTGAAACCAAAGTCCCTGTCATATACATAGTGAAGGTTCCAAAGTTTTTTTGTATGTTGAATCTCATCAAAATCCAAAATATGGAGAAGATTAGCTTTAGATTTTATATTTGGTGCATGGAACAATGCTCCAACCAACTGAGCCACCGTGCCAGGGCTGGATTCCTTATATAATGGAAGCCTTCAGTGCATATTACAGACAGTGAGAAAGGAGAGTGAGAGAGCGCTTTGAAAAAGGCACGATCTGAACACTCACCAGAGAATGTGAGAACAAACTGTCCACTCATGCTTGAAACACCTGACCCTTGTGCTAAATCACTCAGTTAGCAACTCTCCCCCAGGAGACCTATTGCCAAACCCTAGCCAACTAATTACTAGTCTTCATTAATTAATCTAATCAATTGCTTCACTGATCACAATGCTTACTTAACTTTAATCTAACAGATCCTATACTTATCCCAAACTCCTCATAAACCCGACTTCTCTCTTTCTCCAGATCTCTCTTGGTAATCAAGAAATAAAGTCAGCTTTGTATTCCAGATTTGACTCCACAAACATATGAATTGTACTTTCGTTTAATAAATTATATCATTACTTACTGGAGAGAACTGGAAACATACCTACTCTCTAATGGATGTATCTGTCTAAATGCAATAAGCCATCTCCCACTTGATGTCATTACACCATTCCCCAATTTTCCAAACTCTCATTAACCTCTCTGCAAGTATTTTGGTTTCTACTTTGCCCATTCAATAAAATTAAAATGAAATAAAACAAATTTCTTTCTTTTCCATTAAATAAAGTTCAAAGTCAATTTTTTTTAATTATAAGAAATGCTCAAAGAACTCTTTAGATAAACAAGAAGGACAATGTGGACCTAAGATAAAAATAATCAAAAAATTAACTGCTTATCCAGGTGCCCAGGTATTAGGGAGAGACATATCCACAGTGTATGAGCAATGCAAGATTTAACATTCCATACAGAACTTCAAATAAAGCCTTAATGCAGATTTCTAGCAACAAATTATATTTTGAAAGGGAACATATAGTCTGTCATTTTAATTCTTGAAGAGATTTTACGTTGGTATTTTTTAATGTACTCTTTGTAATTTCATTCAACTTATTTGTCTACTTTAGTATCATCTTTTATTTTTTTTATAAATTCAGTGCAGAACTTCAAATCATAGAAAAAAGAAAGTGACGCTGAAATTCATCCTCTGTACTTAGGCCCTGATGTTTCACTTAAGGTGGGCGTGGCAGGTGGGGAACTGGGGCTGGAGTCTGTTTTAGCTAAGTGGTAAGAAAGTGGTTTGATCCTAGGAATCATCGTTTTTATCTTCTTTGTTGATGGTTAAGCTACCATATGACTCAACAACCCTACTTTGGGACATTTATCCAAAGAAATCCAAAATATTAATTCAAAAATATTTGTGCACCCTTGTGTTCATTGAAGCATTATTTACAATAGCCAAGATATGGAAGAAACCTAAGTGTCCATTGATAGACAAATGAGGAAAAATGATGTGGTACACATATGCAGTGGAATATTGCTCCACCACAAAAAAATTTTTTTCCATTTGCAACAACATGCATACACCTAGGGGATATTATACTAAGTGAAATAAGTCCTACAGAGAAAGACAAGTACCATTTGATTTCAATCATATGTAGAATCTAAGAAAGAAAGTAAATGAATAAACAAAATAGAAAACAAACTCACAGATACAGAGATCATTTGATGGTTATCAGGGGGAAGGGGGTTTGAGGGGTTGAAATAGTGGAGGGGATTAAAATGTACACACTGCCAGTTATAAAATTATGACAAGGATGTAAAGTACAGCACAGGGGCTGGTGTGGCTCAGTTGGTTGGGCCATCCCGCAGACTGAGAGGTCACTGTTGCAACTCCCAGTCAGGGGACGTGCCTGGGTTGTAGATTCAGTCCCCATTTGGGGTGCGTACAGAAAGCAGCCAATTGATGTTTCTCTCTCATATTATATTTCTCTCCCTCTCTTTCTCCCTCCCTTCCCCTCTCTCTAAAATCGAAAATTAAAAAACTAAAAACACAATAGATGAGAAAGTACTGGCACAGTGACAAGTCACATAGAAGCCACTCAATAAACATTCTGTTAGAAGATGAGATTCAGTGTAAGTAAAATAAATATTGGGGTAGCTAATTCCCTCTCTCCCCAGCACATGATGGGATTATATGTCCTTGCTTTCTTATGGGTGGGTAGGGTGAGCAGAATTAAGAAATGCCACTTCTAGAGCATTTAATTACCCCTAGGAGACCCTCACAGAGACTGCCTGTTCTATCAGACCAGATCCCTGAATGATTACAATGACTAGAACTTCCTAATGATCTGTGAATGAAACATGAGAAAGAAAGGCCCCTGTGTTGTTTCAAACCACTACAGGTGTTTTGCTACTCTAGTAAAACATAGTCTATCGTGACTGATTCAAGCGTAAATATAATCCATCCAAGGAAATGAAGTCATCCAGGGACTAATACCTCAGCCCGATGGAGTGATTTCACCTAAAAGTAATCTCTTCAGACACTGATAATATTATGATACTAAGCATAGATTATACATGACTTAAAATTCTGGGAATTAAGAAACTTCAAGTACAAGTAGGATAAAAATGGCTTCTCATTTCACGTAATGTTAAAACTTCAACTGACAAACCACACTCTCAAAGTGGAGGCCAAAGTAAAGTGAAAATAGCTCCAGCTCTTCACCATACACTGCATGCCCCAGGCCCAGTAGGGGCCAGGGCTGCCAGAGTAACTGAGATTTGTCTGCCCACTGCTGCTACCCCGGAGGCTGTCGCTAATAATTATAACCAGGCCTTTCCCCCTCTTTGCTTGTTTCCTTCTTAGCATGAGTCAACAAACTTCGGTTTTAAACTCTGTAGGGGGCACTAGTCTTTCTTTCGTTCTTGGCAGAGGGAGGAATATTTTTAGAAAATAACCTTCCTATTTTCAGAAGGGGGCCATTATCAACCACAAAATGAGAAGAATGTGTGTTCCAGAGGGCTCCGATACCCACTTAGTGAATCTGAGCTCTCCAACTCCAAACCACAGAAGCCTCACGATGCTGTGCTAGCTCGGGTGGCAGGAGCAATCCAGGATGACACATCCCCTCTGTGCTCCCTGGGCCTTACTATCTGGGAAAAAACAGAGTTTGGAGTTTTGGAGTTAAAAATAAAATCACATGAACATTAGGCATCATCAATCTTCACTTCAGCGAATGGGTACCCCATCCCAAATTTCCCAGAGATCAGCTAAGTTATTGTGGCAGAAAGAAATGTAGGGCAGTGTGTTTCTGTTGGGGACAGAATGCGCATTAAGTCTCATGGGCTCCTTCAACTCAGGACACTCAGTCTGTGCAACTGACAGTGTGTGTGCCTGGACATCCCTAGTGTCTCAAAAGAGATAGGTGACTGTTCTCGACAGAGGTGAAAATCAGACTTGAGGCCCTTCCTTCTCCCCTCCCCAGTTCTCCTGCCCTCCTATAATTGAAGCAGCACTCTGGAACCAAACTCTCCCTTTCCAGAGTTCATTAACATTTTCTCCAAGAACAGTCCTACGTAATTCCTAAATGGAGCTTGTCTTCTTTTATGTTGTGGCAAAGTGCAATTACAGTTTAAAAGGAATATTTATGTACATTAGTTAACAACATCATTGCAAGTTACTGCTCACACATCAACACTTAATTAGTGTAAGCATAAGTGACATAATTGCTACAAGGCATGCATTTACTAGTAATGTGAGGTAATTTCATGCACTATGCACATTTTAAATATCTACTTTATACTTTGTCAGGCTGAATTTTTTAAATCAATAAGGGATATTTACACGGATCAGAAAGCGGTCTTCTTCCCTATTGTAGACAAATATACTGTTATGGACTTTTGAAACATTTAATACCCCACAGAATTTTTAAAGCCAGAAAGGCTCAAAAATAGGCTGTAGACCCTGTCCTTAGGGATAAAGAGAACCCCCTAATATATGCAGCATCATCCACATTAATTATATGTTGTCCTCTTTCATCTTCAACTATTTAATATGCATTTAAATGTCTCTTCAGGCATTACAAATTCTAGTTTAGAAATGTTTCTCTGAAATATAGTGGTTCTATAAATTAGGGGATTCAAAGCCCCCCTCAAAAATTGCAAATACTACTAAGAGTGATAAAGAGTGGCCTTTTTACAATGCACATTTATTCAAAGCAACTCCCTGCAGGGAATTCTCCCGTGGCTTTTCCTATACTTCACTGTCAAGTCCAAACCCCAGCATGTGACTGCATTGGCCCTTCCTGGTCTGGCTCTCACCCACCTTCCAGCTTCCTGAGAACATGCACGCCAATCATTCCAAAGACCGGGCTTGTCTCTCTACCTGGCTCACGCTCTGTCTCTTCCTGCCAGGGGTCTCCTCTCTCCTTCTAGTCTCAGCTCAGTCGTGCATCCCTGCTGAGTGCTCCTCTCTCACCTCTCATGGTGTCGATCACATAGTGTGGTGTTACTCCTGCATCTGTCTCCCCATTAGACACAGGACAAGACTCGAATGACCAACTGGCTTTCCCTCAGCTGATATTCATGTAACTATGGTGAATAGTGCTTTTCAGAGGCAGAATTGTATAGTGAATGAGAACCCGGGCTTTAGAGTAAAACTGCCCTCAATTCGGGATGAGTTTAGTGAAAATGACTCTCTGTGCTTCAGATTCCTCATCTCTAAAATGAGGAGAAATGGTCTAAATACCAACCCCTGAGACTGGCCTACCATAGTTGGAGTTCTTAGTCGTAGACATGGATTTTTATACCTGGCTGTCTGTCTCTGCTACCCAGGCCCACTTTTCCCCCTGAATCTCATCTACAGGCTTGCCTTACCTCATGTGCATGCCCATCTCTGTTTCCCAGCATCCCACAGCAGGTTAGCACTTCAGACCCCCGCTGCTCTGGAGCAAAGTTTTAACAGGGACGTCCACGGCAATGCTGTGATTCTAAATTACCTTTGTTTTCCTCTCAGGAAGGCAATCAACACTTCACCTCAAGATAGAAGTGGCCTAGATTTGAGTTCCAGCCCAGTTCCTATGAAAGTTATTCAGCAACTGTTTTAGTACCAACTATATTCCAAGCAATGTGTTAGGTATTCAGGATGCCAGGGCGAGTGGCAACGAGCACAGATGGTTCCTACCGGGTCTGGGGCAGGTCTTGGACCTGTATGAGGCTGTTCCTTCTGTGTGGAGACAATAACCCCCTACTTACCAGCCTGTGATGAGGATAAAAAGAGAAAAACATGTATGGGAATATATTATAAACTGTAAAGTGCTATGCAAATCAGGGTTATAAAATTCTTATCCCTTCTCAATGCTCTTGCAATTCTAAGTCCACATCACCCTAGCACTGAATGTCTTACAGCTTAATGCACTTGACTCTACTGTTTCTATCTCTAGACTGTGCTGTATTCCCCATAAGTTCAGATCTTCCTGCTTGACAGGCTAATGTGCTGTTGCCATCCCCCTTGATATTAGTCTAATTCTGATTTGAGGCTACAGAAGTGACAAGTGAAGCTATTTTAGAGGTGCCTGGGGTCGTAAAACATTTTGAAAATTATTTTCCTGTCAAAGTCACATCAGAGGAGATCTGCATGAAGATTCCGTGGTTCTCACTGAACATGAGGTGCCTTTCTGCGGTGCTCTGGAGAGAGTGGCATGATGAACAGCACTGTCATCACTCACTTTGCCAAATGCGGAGAGGCACTCACTGAGCCCACTAAAGCCAGGGCCTTGGGGATTCCTCAGCAACACTGAGGAAGCTTTGCAACCAAGATTGCCTAGGAGGATCCACAGATGGGAAACGTGAAGTCTCTTGCCACCCAAAGATACTTTTTTAAAATGTCAGAAATGGATGTCTTCTTTCAACAGGAGAGATCTAGAAAGCATTGAGGGGAATTATCCATCTTGTACTTGCTCAAAGAATGTTTGAGAAAAGTTGCAAAAATCAGAGTTGAAATTCCCTAGCCATTTATTCTTTCCTCTTAGTTCCTGCACTGAGGCTTGCTGCCCCTTTTAAATAATGGGAGTAATAACTCCCATGAATAAGGGAGGACACAGACAAAATTACAGGTACCTTTTAGACAACAGCTTTGAACCAGGGCTTTCAAATAGTGGAAGCCTCAAGGGGCCATTGAAGGTGTCTTACTTATGACTATGCCCCAGAGTCAGATGCGGGAGAAACCAAGGGTATTGGAACCAGAGTCTGCACTACGAACACCAGGCCCGTAAAGTTAGCTACTTCATCTTACCTGTGTACCTTTACAGGGTGGGCCAAGGGGGGATTCATGCATGCGAAAGAAGGGCTCTACTCCCAAAGTGTCGAAATGACAAAAAGACAAAAGCAATTTCTAAACATTTTCTTCTAAACCTCACAAACTAGGTTGCAAAGCCCTTTAGGATTAGAACCACATGTTCTCCATTTGTGTAGCTAACACACCACATAGTGTTTTATGCAGAGGGTATCTTTCACAGGTGCCTATTAAATGAATGAACGAGCAAGTAACTTTGAAAGAAATAAGAGAAAAAAGGGGGAGACGAAGAGAAGGAGAAAGAAATGGAGGAAGGAAGAGAAAAAAAGACAAATTGGAGAGAGAATAATTAACAGGTAAAATCAATGAAAAATATTACAAAATAAAGTGGTTTTCACATAGTGGTTTTCCAGCTTAAGGTGCCTGGCTCATGAGGGGGGTGGGAAACCAGCCCTGGTGAGTCAAGTGCTTTGTCAAGGGGAGTGGAAGGTCATTGTGACACATCTTTCTTTCTGCACCTTCTCTGTCTCCCTCCCCAACCGTAGACCTTATCTCACCGTGAAGAAAACAGAAAGAAAGGAAAGGTACCTTTCAGATAAAAATCCCTTCTGCACATCACTAATTTATCTCTGTTTCCTAGTTCCTAAAACTTCCTATAGATCTGTAACTCTAGAATAGGGTAATTGAAATTATTCTGCCTATTGCCATCCCTAATTCTAGGTACAAAGGTCATTCACACACAGAGCCACCATCACATGCCTGCCCCACTAATGCACTGGAAGGATTCAAAGTGGTGTATCAGATTCAGCAGCTTTCAGAGAAAGAATATTATTTTTAATGCACTGTGGCAAAGTAAGCGTCAATGGTGCTTTTGACCTTAATTATTTGTGATAATAACTAGCTGGATACAACCACATGGTTCACAGAGCTGCAAGAGCATATTTCCACAAACTTCCATCAAGTAACAATTATTGATGGTTCTAATCTCTTTCAATAAATATTTCAGAACATGGCCGAATCACAGTCTCAGTACAAGATATGCCCAGAATGTCCTCCTGGATAGGGGCTATTATTTTTCTAGTTACACAAAATGGAGAGCTTTTATCCCCCTTCCCAGGACACTGATTTATTTATGTCACAAACCTCCACTTAAAGATTTTAATAGCTAAGAAATTGTTACTTCCATGTCTTCTCTCAAATACCTAAACTATTCTTGCCCTACATTTTGCCTCATTTATGTAAGATTATGTCTTACCACCACCTTTAAAAGTTCTAACTACAAATACAAAAGTTGCAACTGTAGAAGGATGCATCTAGGCTTGTTTTAAACTGAAGACTCTTAAGTCTGGTCTGGATACGCATAGGTGAACTCCTAAAGATAGCCAGCCCTTTAAATATAGCTCATCTTCCCAGCCTGGCTTACTTTTCAGTTTCCAAAACTACAATTTAAAACTCACAACAAGATATTTGTCAAGTTACTTATAGACAAAAACTGACATTCATTTTATAATAACAACAACAATAATAACAATACGTACTTTACGTGCAATTTGTGGTTATCTTCTGACTTTTTAGTGTAGGAAAGAAACATAACAATTCAAAATGTAAACCATCACTAAAAGACAAAGTCTCAAGTAAGTTTTTACCACAGAAGGAGCTAGAGTTCTTAAAAACTTGGGCCAGATATTTTATACCTTTAGTTCAGCTGGGCCATGTTTTAGTAAATGGTAGTCTCTCGGTAAATCTCACTATGAGTCCATGAAAAATGAAAAGGTTCAGCTGGGGTTTGCAGGAAAGTCAAGATTGAATCAAGTTACAAAAGGAGATCCAGTAAATCGTATTGAGCCTGCTTCCAAATTGTGTCTCTCACAACCGGTCACTTCACTCCTATGGGCTTGATTCACACACTATTATCTCTAGCCAGGGCAACTGCTCTTGCCCTCAGGAGAGCTCCCAGCATGGACCAAACTACGGTTCATCTACAAAACAAGTAAGTAAATACAGGGTCATGTTGACAATAGCATTATCATCA
>PVKM010019373.1:0-24246 GCA_004027735.1 Carollia perspicillata
ATGGCAAGTTTCGGCAGCCTTCTCGGTTAGTCTGGCGGCCTCAGTGTTCAGACCGCAGGCAGCCACCCGTGGCCATCAGCCACATGCCACCTGCCGTGGCGGCCTTAGACAAAGTACAAAGAAGAACAACTCTGTCATCCTCCAGCTTTCTTGGTCCCTTGCTGTATCAATTTACTCGGACTGCAGTAATAAAATACCACCGCCTGCAGGCAGAGGGGCCTTAACAGAAATTTACTTTCTCAGAAGTCTAGAGACTAGAAGGCCAAGGTCAGCAGGCTTGTTCCTTCTGAGGCTTCTCCCTGACTGGGGAGTGCCCTCCCTCTGTCTTCGCAGGGTCTCCCCACTGTGTGCACCTGTGCCCTAGCATCCTCTTCTCACGAGGACATCAGTCAGCCTGGATCAGGGCCACCCCAATGACCTCCTTTTACCTTCCTCCCCTCTTCGAAGGCCCCACATCCAAACAGTCACACTCCATCCGAGGTGCTGGGGGTTAAGACTTCAATGGACGAATTTTGGGCAGATACAATGCAGCCCCTAAACACCTGCCCCCTGACTCCAAGGCACCCAGCCAAACACCCTCTTCTTCCCTCCGTGTCCAAAGCTCAGTACCCACTTTCCACACCTGGATCATCTCATCTGCTTACCTCCCGTTCACAGGCCCCCACCAACAGGTCTCCTATCCCCCTACCTTGATTAGATGATTATTCGAATAACTGGCTTTAGCTGTCCCAGAATAAACAGCATTTTAGGGAAGTCAGATAAGTTGAATATACTCTAATTAGTAGAACATGCAGACGATGGGGGTGGAGGTGACAGATGTCGATCTTTTGGGTGCTTTTTGCTGCTTCTACTTCATCCGCCCCCAACAAGCACACGGAGTGTTCAGAATGAAAATACCCCAGGTTCTTTCAAATCGCATCTCCTCTGCCCCTTCCGACTCAAAGGCTGTGTCACTGCTTATGCTGGCGGTGGAGACGGAGCTCAGCAAATATGGAAGGCCATCTCTTGGACAGAAAGGTTAGGATCATTTAGAAAATCACAACACAAAACACAAGTTCCCAGGCTTGTAAACCCTCTTAGATACTATGTTTCAAAAGCTACAGTTTCACCCTAAGCACGTTGGCCTCTGTACAATGACAGCTCCAGCCAGCCAGCTTCTGGTGTGGCACTGAGCATCCGGCAAAATCCTGCCTTCTCTCTTTCTTTTTATTATGTAATTAGCAAATCGCAGGGATGGAGATGTTAGGACTTCATCTAAAAAAAGTAACATATAACAAAATGGGCATTGTCATTTGCCACAAGTTACATATCTATCAGCCTTGTTGTTATCCAAGAAAACTATTCTGAAAAGCATATTAAAATAACAAAAAAAACAAAGTGAGAAAAGACGCTTTGGGCACTGTATACAATAGCTTTCCACGATCTCACACCCAGCTTTTTCCTTATGCTTCTTGAGGAAAAGGGCTGTCTTTCGATACCACCAGAAACCTTAAAATCTGGGTGCTCGCTAGCTATGTTCACCTGAGCTAAATTGAACTGAATGAGCATTTATTTGCTGGTCTATAAGCCCATAAATGGCTTATTGATTTTCACCCGGTTAGTCAGTGATAGAAGAATCAGAACAGGGATCACCATGTGACTATTTCCAACACTAAAATGCTCCAAATTTCTGCATTTAAATAATGTTTTTTACATTTCAGACATAGGAAATTTCATACAGAGCAGAGTTTTTCTTTTATCTGTTTTTATATCCATTACCATCATTCCTAAGTTCCTCCCAACACTCCAGTTTGATCTGTTTGGCATTTAATTATCCTTATTATACCCAAAGTCACCTGTGTTCAAGAAGAGCATCAAATACACAGCTTAGAGAAGAAACAGATGACATTTCAGTATTGTCTGGGTTTCAGATGACATTCTGTATGCATGTAGCGCTTACTGTAAACTGGGGAATAGTTTAACTTTACGACCCTCATAGTCAGTTGTTAATTACTTTTTCCGTTGTCCTCAATACATTCCTATTGCATCAATGAGAATGCCATCCAGGGAGCAAAAGCACACTCACCAATTGTTGTGAATATTAATTAAAAGCTTTGTGTCTTCCTGGAGAACCAACTAGTTCCTACTTCAAAGGCATTGAGTTTCAGTGCTATAAAAAAAATTGACTTCAGTTAAAATTTTTAATCAATAAGATTATAGGTTCTTTTGTTGCTGCCGTTGTTCTCCAACTTCCAGAAAGACAAATCTTTTTAAATGAAGTAATTGATCTATAATATTCTGTCTGTGAAAGAGCCCATTTCAAAAGAAAATAAATGTTCCATGTCCGACTTATGAAAAAACACATATTATAGGAAAAGAGCTGAACAGTTATTGAGGCTTTTCGCGACAGAGCACGCAGAAACGGTGAGAATCAATCAGCTGTGCCTGCTGCGCGGTGTGCAGTGCCACAGGGGCAGGGCACGCCGTGGGGGTTACCGCGTTCCCACAGTCTCGTACACACCGCGCTTGGAGAATGCGTTTTGGGGTGCATATGTGCACACACAGATAAGCATGTTTGGTAAGGCATTAAGGTGTGCGGAGAACGCTGACTCCTGTTCTTACCGGGCTTTATTCTTTCTCTGATTTCCCTCCTTGTCCTTCGAGTACAAAACAGGCAACCAGAGAGAATGAGGGTCAAAGGCAATCGTGCCTGAGTATCGTGCAAAACTCTTCATCGTGGTTTTGCAACCTCCTGGGATAAATTTTACTATGCCAACAATACGACAAAATATGCAAAAATGTATCAAAGCAAAATTAATCTGAAGTCATTTTATTTAAAATAGGTATATGTTACTTAACTTGTCCAGGAACATGGTCTTTGTTTTGAGGAAAATTGCCAATGTGTTTTTTTTAATCCTGACCCAAGGATATGTCTATTGATTTTAGAGAGAGAGGAAGGGGAAAGGGGAAAGCTAGAGAGAAACACTTTGACTTGTTGCATCTCATACCACTGAGCCTCCTGGCCAGAGCAAATGTGGTTATTATTTACAAGTAGATTATTATAAAATTTTCTGTAGAAGAAAGTCGAGAGGAAGAGATCAATCCCTGGGCCACTAGGGTGTGCCGGCCAGTCTCTAAGTGCATCGCTCATGCCTTGAAGTCGTCACCCAGACAGCAGCCGAAACAGCCCACCCGAGTCTCCAGTGGTTGCTGAGCTTCCTTCCCTGGGGCTCTGTTCTCAGAGGGTCTGCTCCTGACCAAGTCTTCCTGTGGGTCCGTTTTCTTCTCCCAGGACCAGGTCTCTGCACATGGGGAGTCTGGCACCCGCCCCGTTCTCTGAGCCCACTCCACATACCAAATGTGATACAGAAGATGACTGAAGGTTGGAAAGATCAGAGGAAATCACATCACAGAACAGCAATACAACTCAAAAATTAATCACTGGCTTTGCTGCTCTTAAAACCTTCCTCAGTATCCAACATCGAGTGCTGGCAGATGTGGAAAGGTTGAAACTTTCATACATTGCTCGTGGGGATATAAAATGGTTTAGCCACTGTGGAAAATAGGTTGGCAGCTCCTCAAAATGTTAAATACAGAGAAACTACACGACCCAGGAATTTCACTCCTAATTGTATTCCCAACAGAAATAAAGACATATAGGACTAGTGAAAATAAAGAAAAGGTTATTTGGGCATTTGTTAAAGTGGTAAGGTAGACATTACTCAGGACTACTGCAGTAGGTGTCAAGACCATGGCTATAAGGGAGAGAGATCTGGTCCAGTCCAAACACAGCAGAGGTAAGTGGGGGTTTCGAACCAATGAGCAGCGCAAGGGGTCAGTGGATGGAAAATTATTCAGAGGAGACATTAAGGGTGGAGAGATTCTTGCTGAACCAACCTAACTGTATTCTTGCTGAACACAGATCAACTTAGAAATCAAAAGAAGGACTCAGGAATTTGATCAGAGATCAGGGGTAGTCCGATATCAATGGCAGAGGATTCCTGCTATTGACTTCGTGGGATATCTGCTAAAACCGAGCTACACAAGCCTGGCAACGTCAGGGCCATGGTGAAGACCTAGTCGAGGAGAGGGCTCAAGGGAGTCTGACTAAAGCTCGGTCAAGGAAGGAGAGTCTTCGTCAGTCCACAAAACCTCACACGTGAACGTTAGCAGCATTATTCTACTCAGCAAAAAGTAGAAGCAACCTGAAAGTCCATCAACTGATGAATGAGTGAATAAAACATGATTTATGCATACAGTGGGATATAATTGCACAAGAAAAAGAATGAACTGTCGCTACATGCTACAGCATGGGTGAGCCTTGAAACATCACATTAGGAGAAAGAAGCCAGTCAGAAAAGGCCATATATTGTACGACTCCACTTATGTGAAGTGTGCAGAAAGGGCAAATCCATAAAAACAAGGACTAAATCAGGGGTTGCTGGGCGCAGGGGGAAGGAGAGTGGGAGTGACTGGTAATGGGCACTGGGCCTCCTCTGAAGGGAATCAAAAGTCCTGACATCACACAGGGTGATGGCTGCATCCTGGCAGAAACATACCAGGAACACCAAAGCGCGTGCTTTAGAAGAGTAAACTTCACAGGATGTGAAATACCTCAGTGAAGCTGTTACCTTGAACTTGTCCTCGGATGTTCCCACACTCGAGGCTCCAGACAGGCACCAGTTCGCTTGGTTTCATTCCTCCCCCCTCTTCTTTCCTCAAAGCGACAGGAGAATCACCCTCAGTTCATCCGAGATCAAATCCACTTCCTCCGTCCCGGCCCCTCCTCAGTCCCTTGGTTCTCCTCCCCAAAGCACTCGATAACAAGAGGAACTCCAGCCCACCAGTCACTGGGGTGCCCCCCCTTTTAAGAAGAGGGAATGACTATTGTCAGAGTTGACTTCCACATGTTATGGTCTCCTTATCTCAGTAACGAAATCCCAAATTAAAAGGATCTGCTGTACTTTTGAGGCATGCTCTTCCAATAAGGTTATCTCGAATTGTTTTTAAAATTTCAAAACAGAAAAGATGACACAACTCTCAAGTAATAACTACAAGGGTGCTTAATACATCTAATAATAAATCTAACAAAAGGAACACAGTAACAGATCATTTCAAACACAACAACTATAATCTTAAATCACTATGATTAAATCTCAATTATTTACCTCCTATCCATATTTATGTCCATTCAGGTTATTTTGAGGACATATTAATAAAATATGAAGTGTTTAAGTAATGACTAAACTGAGGGAGAAAATATATGATATGCAAATCAAATGGAGCCTGACATATGGATATGCCATAAATTAATTTAGCTGACTACATACAGTCAGCCACAAAATGCTTCTTTTAATGAGATAACAATCACTCCAGGTGTCCAATTAGACTGTTAGCATGTTCAAACTACAGCCATCCATTATGCTTCACTTTAGATAATTCCTAACCTGAAGCATGATTCCTGTTCCATGTAGTTTGAAGACTTTAGGTGGTCCTGGGCAGAAAAGCAGGAAATCCAAGGGAGGCTGGAATCAGTTAAGTCAGAAAAATGGTGCTAAGAATAGCTAATAAGGTATATAACTTTTTTTGGAAAGGTCAAATACAGAAGCTGCCCATCAATTATTTTCTTGCTTTACTAAATAAAACAATAACTGCAAACTGATTTGAACAATCTGGGAATATCACCTAGGACTGCACTCTTTTGCAAATACCAGGAAACCCTGCTACAGTAACTGAAACAGAGGTCCCACAGCTAGAGCCCAGTAGATAACCCAGAGCTGATATCATGGCTCAGTGATGTCACCAAGGACCTAGTTCATCATCTTTCCATTCCAACATCCTAGCAGGTAGGCCTCTGTTCTCATGTTTATTGCCTCCTGGTTGCAAGACGGCTACTGCACCTCCAGGCATCACATCCAATGTCCAGACTAGAAGAAGAAAAAGAGGAGGGAAGGAGGAAAGAAATGCAAAACTTTCCCTGAAATCTCCAACACTTTCCTGTTTATGTCTCATTAGTCAAAACCTTGCCAATAGGTACTTCTAACGGTAAAGTAATATGGGAAGGTAAATTAAAAAAAAAAATCAAGGTCCTCAGAGAAGAAGGTTAGAAGGCAACTAGCACTGGATTTTACAGATCCAGTCTCAGAGGTTTGCAAGTTCTCTATAAAAACTTAAAATATTGTTGGTTTTTCTTTGATTCAACATTAATATAATTTAAAGAGTGAGCTAGATGGCCGTCTTAGTTATTAGAGCCAGAAATACTCTGTCATTTCGTTGTCCATGTTCCGATCAATACGTGTTTATGAGGGAACTGATGCCAAATACCATTCACTGTCATGGTCTCCTGAGAAAAGCTAAAAACCATGAGGCAGACGACACACGAACGATGTGCTTGGACACGGTAAAGACAAATGACATCACGACGTGCTGCATTTCAGAACGATTCGGTAAATGCTGTCTGCGTCCTCACCAGACGAGACGTGCCTTTGGCCAAACTCTTCCAGACATCCATTTGGAAGGGTTGCTCACTGCCTGCGGCGTTTGGACCCTGGGCAGGCGGAGGGGCCGTGCGTTCAGGGCAGTGCCAGCCCTCTAATTTGGGCACCCCATTAGCAATGGGGGTTCCTGTTCCAAACACATAAAAACCCAAACGCTGTAAAACAAGAAAGGAAAGAAAAAGCAGGCCCGTGCACATTGTCGTAACTAGCAAATACGAGTGTCTTCTGTAGCTTTTGAACACAGCCTCTTGGTTGCTTTTCAGAAAAAAAAAAAAAAGCAGTCGCTGGAATTAGCAGTTTGTTGTTTTGCTTTTTTTAAAACATCACCAACTTTAGTCACCAACTTCAGAGATGGCTGACAAATCTGAGGATGGTTGACAAATCGTGCAGGCCTGGAAGTAAGGCCTTGTGCTATTACTGAGCCCCTGCCCGGCCCCCAGGCAGCTTCCCCTTCCATGGTGAAGGGAGCCGATACAAGCATCGGGGCCCAGCATTCATCACTCTGGCCACAACAGTTTGCAGGGGCCAGCTAACCCTTTCAACCTGCCTGGTTCACCAAACTGCCGTGTAACAACGAACAGTGATGCAGTCTCCAACTCTACAGGGCAGAGTGGCTCCCATTTTTAAAATTCAGGATCAGAAAGCGTCCTTTCCTTCCCTCCCGTGGGAGAAAGCCATTCTTTGAAAGCTCTACAGCCACCTGGAGCAGTTTCAGTGGTTTTGAACTCTGTGGTCTTCTATTTAAAGCCCCTAAAAATGCCATTATATAAAGAACTAGCCACCAGCGGCAGGAACATGACAGGTACCAGGCTTCAAAATGAACTTGAAATGGCAGATTTTTCCATCGAAGGGTCATCTATTTAATGAGCTCCAACCCATGTTCAAAATCCCCCCAAGCCAATCGGACTTTTCTGTTTGAGTTACAACTTAATCTTCTCCTTGGACAAATGTTCGTGAGGTGCCCCCACCCTGCCCTCTATTCTTCTGCCCCCGAGTCTCTTAGGAGCTTGGAACACTCAGCCTTCATTAAAATTTCACATGAATACTATGAGGAAAAGATGCCAACCAACATCTTCAAAAAGATATCAACCAACAAACATATTTAATCCCTGATGGAGAGAAGCTTCAAGCTCCGAGTTTTCATTCTTAGGTCCCAGAATATACGAGAATGTCCCAGTGATAACTGTGAGCAGCTCTTTTTGAAATCCCACTTCCGTTCCTCCTCTTGTTTTCCATTTTCCACACCTGTTATACCATGACTGGCTGAAATCTTCTCTTCCACGTCTTCAATTTCCTACCCAAACATGCCCCGGGGACTCCAAAACTCCCGGGGGCTTGTTTATTTTCTCCCTGCTCCTTCTTGCCTCTCCCCTTTTCCTTCCCACTGGGACCACCATGAGCCCTCATCGATGCAAACCCTCCATCTCCGAGTCTCCACCCACTCCACCCAGCTGGCGAAAACCCAGTCTCTGGGACAGGAGGCAGGGTCTTGTGGGTGGTGCCGCAGAGCGGCCCCGAAGTCCACCTGTGGATATCGGAGGGGAGAAGTCAGTCATACCAAAATCTCGTTGTCTTCGCTCACATATGGCTTCATACTACCATCTCTAATTGCATTTTCAGTCTGCAATGACCAAAGATGAGAGTGCCCGTCGAGGGTCTGTACTCTGGTGCCGTGTGGGGTATCAGATGCAGGGCTTCAATACGAAGGCCACCTGTCTTTGTTCACCGGTCAGCATGAGCACATTCCTGACGCCACCAGCATGCCCGTCGTCACCATCAGGCACTGACTGAGAAAGCAGGGCTTGGCAATAAGTTGGTCCTTCAGAACACGGCAGGATTCTTTTTTTGGGTCATTATCTAAGTAAAACCTTGAAATTTTAAAATTCTTGTGGCTCACTCACAAATCCCCAAGACTGTGTGACTGGTTTGAGGAACTGAGTTAGTCGGTCGCTAAGGTCCTTGGCAGCTCCGATGTCCCGTGCCCCTGAGCGAGACCGCCCCGAAAGCCGGCTTTGATGCCTGAGTGCCACTGTGGATGCTCTTAAATCACTCCTTTCCACATGGACCCTGAGGCTGAATCCAGAGATTAACGGCTTTCTCTGCAGGAAAAACGGGAGCTACATCTCACAACTGGCACTAAGAAAGCCCTGTGGAGTCAAACGAGGATGTTTTCTGAGACAAGGACAGGGAGGAACATTATGTTTGTAAGACAAGGGTCCGGGGTCAGTGGCCAGCCGGGTAGCCTTCTCTGCAGGATTTACTGGAGGCGTTGGTGGGAAATCGCCGTCCACATGTTGAAATGAGGACCAGCTGCCCACCCACCTGACCTGGACCATTTCCCATCCTTGCCTGTGAGCAAATACTCTGGGGACGGGTTACACCTCCACAATATATGAGCTATTTCCTATCGTCAAGCCCTTCCTGGTGGTCTGCGGCTTCTCCGTGTGTCCTCCCAAATCACCTGCCTTGCCGTAATCCAGTGCACACTTCCGGGGTTCCACTCAGATGCCTGCCTCCTACTGGAACCTTCTCCACCACAGCTTCAAGGAAGCTCCCCCCGTTGCTACCTCCTTACACTTTTAATCATATGTTGCTTGTAATTGTTAGCTTTTCTCTCCCTCTCCAGCTCTGTCTGAAATATGTCATAAGACCTTTGAACTCAGAGTCATTAGTCTTTTTTTTTTTAAGGAATGGCCTAGAGCTAAGATTAATCACAACTACAGTTAACACTAGGTCAGGAGACAGAAAGGGAAGGAGGGAGAGAAATGGGGTACAGGAGACAACTGTTTTTGGTAAGGGAGCCAGAAGGGAGGACAGGGCTGAGTAGCTCCGGTGGCACTGCTACAGGGTAGACAGCAGTGCAGAGGACAAGGGGGACCCTCCTCCCCGTCCTGGGGAGGAATCCACAGCTGCTCTGGGTTCCTGGTTTCCTTCTTCACTGCAAATTTGGCCCAGAGAAGAGTGCCAAGGCTCATCCGATGGGACACCGTAACTCTGCACTGAATTGCCTGTTGTGTGCGTGCATGTTTCTCCTGGTTCGATCAACACTTGTTATCAAGACCCACACAGGAGAACGTGTCTCCTACCTTCCCGCTTGCCTCGCCTTCAATGCTGATGAGCCTTTTCTGGAAGGAAGCTGCTTTTTGTAATGAACACAACACTAGCTTGGCAACCACACAGTTGCACCGAGTTCCTTCCTCTGGTCAGGACACTCCCGGAGCTCAAGGTCCCGGAGGAGCAGACGAGGGCCGAGTCCTTCACCATCTGTCCAGCAAGCCGGCCAGTTCGACTCCCTCCCCCGGACTGTGAAAGGTCAGACAAACTATCTGCATTGTGTATGAAGAACCCTGGTGAGGAATGGAGACAACAGCCAGACCCACGCATGCACACACATGCACACACATTCACATGTATGCACACACGCCCTTCCCCGACCCGTCCCCTCTCCACAGCAGTGACCCTGGGGGGAAACACTTCAGTCTGTCCTCAATTTCAGTGTGGCCACACAGAGCAGGAAATGTGAGAAGAAAAGGGGAAGATCAAAGAGCAAAGATGAAGCCAGGGGAGCAGCAGAGAAAAACGGAGAAGGGGATGAAAGAGAGGAGGGCAGGGAGAGCAGTGAGGAGAGGAGACGGGCAGCCATGAGGTGGTCCCGCCCGGTTCGTTTCCTCTCCTCGCCATCGAGCCATCGAACCGTCTTCCCGGGGAGCCCGCGGCCCTCCTGCCTGAGGCGGGTGAGGTGGCACAGTTGGGGGGCGGCCTGGCGCGCGGGACCTCTCTGGGTCCCACGCAGGCGGCTCTGAAGTCCAGACACTTGAAAGTATCCACTCCAGTCGGCTCAGCTGTTTCAACTAAATCCATTTCCATCAAATTATCACTTCTGACGGTGATAGAAAAATTAATGATTTCTTGAAGGGATTATTGTATTTAAATATTTCAGGCCTGTTGGCGTGATGTGTGTCAGCGTGAGAGAAACATATTGACTTGGAGCTGCAGCTAATGCGGACTTTTATAAATATCCTGTCAGATAAATAATGGCTCTCAATGGATCCGATATGATGTACAGTTCCAAAGCAGGCCGGGTTCTGCCAAGAGGCTCAAAGGAAACTGCCGTGGCAATGTTGCGGGCTGAATAATGGGATTTCCGCGTATCTTTCCTGCCGGAGAAGGGAGCGTGGTGAGGCTGGCTCGGCAGGCCCCGAGGAGAAGGCGGACTGAGTCGTCAGACTCCACAGCAGGTCCGCGCCGAGGAGCCTCCCCTGGAGCATCTGCACACCCCCGTTTGCATCTGCGTCCCTGTGACAAAGGAGCGGCCGAGGCGGGGGGTGACGAGGGCTGTGTGCCGGGCAGGACAAGCGAGGGCCCGGGTAGCTCCCCTCGGGACTGGACACTGCAGGGGCTGTGGGGATGAACGACTCTCTATTTGGTGTCTCATCGTCCCCCGTTTACTCTCCTCCCCACGATTACTGACCCTGCCTACAGTTTCACTGCCCAACAGAGGACAACTCTTGCTCCAGATTGAATGTGTCCCCCCAAAACTGCTATCTGGAAACCTCATCCCCACAGTGAGGGTATCTGGGAGGTGGAGCCTTTGGGAGGAGCCCTCATGAATGGGATTAGTGTCCTTATAAAAGGGACGCCAGAGGGCTCCCTCGTACCTTCCACCAGACAAGGGCACAGAGAGAAGGCCGTGGTCATTGAAACAGGAAGCAGACCCTCACCGAACCCCAAATCTGCTGACACCTTGATCTTGAACTTCCTGGCCTTCTGAACTATGAGAAATACACGTGTGCCATTTACAAGCCACCCAGTCTGCGGTGTTCTGTTATGGCAGCCCCAATAGACTAGGGCAGTCTCACCGGGAGACCCGGACAATGCCATCCTGCTTCCTGTTACGACTTCCAACAGCTAGCAGGTGAGGGGTGTGGGGGGGGCAGGAGTGTGGCCCCCGGACGGAGAGATGAGGTGGTGCGACTGTCTGCAGACCTCAATTACCCACCGACGGGCGAGGACTGACCCCATTACACACTGGCATGCGCGCATTTCATCTTCAAAAGGCATTTGAAGATGAGAAGTGAGAACTCTTTAAAAATCTTAAACAGCCCCGTTCAAAGTGGAACACTTGGCCTGGCTTTCCTGACCTGTCTGGGTTTTAACGTTGCCTTCTTTTTAAAGCCGTCAAGAATCTCTGCCCTCTAACTGATAAACAGAGTCGGGAGATTCAGGAAAAGTGGAGCAGAGAGCGCCCTGCTGTATTTCCTACGAGGACACGGCGAAAAGGAAGCACACAAATCAACAGCAATTCCAAAGACCTCATCTTCAGTGAAATCATTTTCTTAATAAGTTAGACTACCACACAACTTTAAGCATAAAAGTCCAGCTTGCCAGTGCACTACCCCTGGACACGATTCCCTCGTATACATCAACAGGCACCCCATGGGCCTGCTGGGGGGGGGTGCGGCTGGGAGGTGGGCGGGAGAGGGGAGAAGCCATCCTCACGTACGTTCCTGGGCGTGTATTTGCTGAGCCAAGACAAACACTTCTCCCACTGCCGCAGATGTCGTGACCTTGAGCAAACAGAGTCACCAGGGCGCCGATGTGCATCTACTTATACTCGCTGTGCCTTCTGCAAGTGGGCTGTTGCCAGGGGCGCAGCCTTTGCCCAGCCAGCAAAGACGCAGAGCTCCACTGCGCTTCCTGAGCCGGGCGCGGCCCCACCTCAGGGCCCGGAGTGGGGCCCTCTTCTACCAGGTACCAGTGAAGCCCCAGGGTTCCCAGGCCGGAGAAGCACTGACAGATTTCGGGAGAGAGACATGGTGGGCCTGTGACTTGCCTGCATGTTTTGTGTTTGTAAAGGAAATGGCCTTAAATGACAACAAACCAAATGGCCCTCTGCCTCCCAGGGGCTCAGCTCCTTGCACACATGTTTTTAAGTTAAAAAAAGAAAAGAAAAAAAGCAAAAAAAAAAAAAGAAGAAGAAGAACCATGGTTTATATATTTAGGACCTCTACTCAACTATCTGAATTGAGCTTAGACAGCCCAAAAGCTAGGAATTAATTGCCTTTAAACCTTTAGTTATTCACCTCCTTGGCTGTGCCATGGTGACCATGAACTATCCCATCACACAGATGGTGGGGGATATCCCCCCATCTCCCACAAAGCTATTCTTTCAAATTTGCAGGGTTCGTCTTGAGGACATGAGGATGTCACGTACAAGGGAAGCAGGCCAGCCTCTCCCAGACCCCACAGCTGACAGGGGCAGGTCTCACTGTAGCTCCACCCACAGCCTCTCTGCACTCTTAGGGACCCAGTCTCCTGTATAAACTGGGACTGATACCTGCCCGTCCTCCTGCTTTCCTTCTGGGGACTCTCTAAGGTGTGTGGCATCATACAAATGTGTGGCGTTTCCAATCCTTCTGTCCCCCTCGCACTTGTCACCTTATAAAGACGGTACCGCTCAACCTCCTGGATATTTGAGGTTCCCGTGCCACCCACAACTAAATGCTCCTTCCTCTTTATTCTCAGACCTTGGGTCCATTTCTGAGTTGCAGTACAATTCCTGGAAAGTCAGGTTGTGTGACTAGCCATGGGAAAAGTGTTTCCCCCAGAAGTTAGGGAGAGATTGGCTCTGAGTGAAGGCAGCTCCAACCATTGTTCATTAAAGCACTCTTCGTAGAGTGGGTCCTGTGAGCTGGTCCCCGCGCCGTGCGCCTGAGACTCATCAGCGAACAAACAGGGCAGGGCCCCGCCCTGTGTAGCGTACATACTCACTTGAGGAGAGGACGGCAGACAAATCAAGAGTAGAACGGAAGTAAAAAGCCTGCTGGGCCCAAATGTAGAGTTCTGACATGAGCCCCGACTGGGTCACAACTCTGGGGAGGGGTCAACACCACCACACACCTAAGAAATGCCTGGTCGCCTTGCAGTGACTAAACACCCCAAAGCATGTGATCCTCACCTTCAAAATGCTTGCTCACCCACGAACAATGTAATTCTGACTCTATTTCCCTTTGAAGCTCAGGTTCCCCATATTCTCTATCGCTGTTTCTCGGGTTATGGCATCATCTTCTAACTTGAAATAATCACGGACATTCTGTCTCCACGCCCAGCCTGGAAAACACGAAGGACCCCCAGCTATCCTGACCTCTAATTTGAAATCTACCTTCCTGTGTCCTCCCAATCACACACGGTATCAGCGCTTCGTTTTCCTCGAAGACCCCGCTGTCACGAGCTGCAGAACCGGCACGGCAGCCACTTCGACCGCCTTGCTGTTCACTCCCCTGCAGCTGACCGTAGGCATCTCACCCAAAGCGAGCAAAAGCGATTCTGGAGACCGTCCCCACACCAGCAGGCAGGCCTTTGAGACTAAACAGAAAGCACAGGGAAAGGCGATAATCCTTACTCAAAGTTTCCAGCAGGAGATGGAATCTCTCCAACAGCACACGGCCACAGCGGCCCCGGACCAAGACTGCAAGGGGAAGAACAGCCGAATCTCCGCCTCATTCTCTGCTGGGAGGCCCCATGTTTCTGTTCCCAGCCGCTGCGGATGGCATTTCAGAGCTTTGCATCTTTGCAAGCTCAGAACAAATTTTCACTCTCAAATAAAACATGAGACGTTTTATGGATTCTAAACCAGAGCTTGAAACATGCACTTCTGGGACTCCTGACGAGACCCCAACCCGTGTTTTCCATGGTACCTTCCTGAGCTCACCTTTACCCACATCAAGTCCTGCCCAACCTCTGGGCGTCTGCTCACCAGTTTGCTCTGTCACGAATGTTCTTCATTCGAAGCTCTCATCAGGGCTCCTTACACCCCTGCCTCCCGCTGCATCCTCTCCTGCCCCCAGCCAGAATTCATCTCCCCCTCTTCTATGTTTTCCTGACACGCCACTGATAGGTCTACAAGAACCTGGCCAGACTCTCTTGTCTAAGAGCTGTTGATCATGAATGAGCTCACTAAGGGCAAGTCCTGGGTCCTCCTGAGCCTGGTTTTCCCCTGAGCCTCCAGCACACACGGGAGGCAATATGTTGACATTTGTTAAAGGTAAGTGACCACACACGGGGACTCCTTCTTCTCAGTGACAGATTGTAGACGACATAAAGCTTCTCTTGTGAACACGGGATGGTCCCTCCTCGCTCAGTTGCTGAAACACTGAGCCAAGTGTCCAATGCAGAGAAATGACTCCCCACATTCTTGTCATTGAGGAGGAAGAGGAAGGTGACGACATGGAAACACAGAAGGGAAAAAGAGAGAAATGACCTGTGTGATGGTTTACAGATGGCCACAGATATTTTTTTGGCTCTCTTCCCACGAAGACATGGAATCTCCCCTTGAACGTGGGTGGGCTCCATAAGTGCTGTGACCAACGAAACAAAGTGGAAGTGACACTGTACCAGTTTCCAAGCCAAGTTCTTACAAGACTAGTGGCTTCCACCGCATGTCTCGGAAGCCAGTTGCCACGCTACAGGCAGCCCAATGAGAGGCCTACGAGACAAGGAACCCAGGCTCCAATGCAACAGTCCCGCCTGCGCCCCCAGCTGACAGCCGCACCCATTTGCCGAGTATCCCCAGAAACCATCTTGGAAGTCAAGGCCCCAGCCCCTACAGAGCCACCCAGCCCCAGGCCACTGGGGCACAGCTGTCCCCTGTGACCCACCCTCTCCCCCCCCCAAACTGCAGCTCCTGAGCAAATTAAATGAGTGCTGTCATTTCGAGCCATTGAGTACTGGGTGGCTTCTTAAAGGACAGTAAATAACAGGGACAAGTACTGGCTAATTATCTTTTTGTCTTTGAAGATTATAAGCCTCATATTTTAAAAATCTAAACATTTCCTAGACGTGACAATAATCACATGTCAGCTTGGCCCGTTAATGAATGGACCACTCCTTCGGAGCGAACTCCCAGCTACAGGCAGCGCTGGAACGGCAGCCTCCAAGAGCTCCCTCTGGGTGGGGGGTGAGCGCCAGCAGCACGCGGCCTCGCGCCCGGGCTTCAGCTGAGCCAGCTCCTCTGCCTTCTCTCGCCCCGCCACGAGTCCCCCTTCAGCATCCATTGGAACAAAGGATTCTATAGCCACTGAGTGTTAGAACGTTGCCATTCTAGAGCCTTTGTCTCTGCAAATTCAAGGACATGGTCTCTGCTACTAGCTCCCATTACTTTCATGAACCAGCGCACCAGCTGCTTCAATTGTTTTCCATTTACGGGCAAAGCTAAACGGAAACCCCAGTTTCATTCCCTACGCTCTCTCCTGTGCTGGGCATTTTTGCTCCTCTCTGGGGTCCCTGGGACACACGCGGCAGCTCCTGTTGCTCCCAGACGCTCCCTCCGTAAGCAGCAAAGCAGTGACACCTGCTTGGAACGATTCCTCCCAGGAGGGGTAGATGACATTTCTGGGAAAGATCCCAGAATGGCAGGCTGGAAATTAATAAGCATACCAAGCTGATGGCTCCTGTGGAGGACGTGCCCTATTGTTCGTTCAGTGGAATGGCACCGTCAGTGCAACGAGCTCCCCGCCTCCCCGGGCACCACAGCCCCCTGCCGCAGCAATGTGACATCGCTTCTCAGAGGGCCGGGCTTGCTGACCACACTAGGACCCCACCTATCCCTAGGCTGGGGCGACTGAAGGACACACGGGCCAGAAACGTGTCTGGGATGGAAAACGACCTTGATAGTGCCCGGCTGACTTGATGATCAGATGCCGGCCACCGGCCACAGCGCTCCTCACACAGCCAGGGGCTGCCTCCCTCCTCAGTTTCCAGCCACCGAGTCCCGCCTTGCTCCCTACCTCATTCTCATGTTCCTCAAAAATCAAAGTGAAATGACGAAAAACCTTGTCTTTTTTTGTTTTATTTTTTTGTCATTTAGCCCTGACAGGCTCCCTGACAATGATGAATGCCTTCCTGAGTCTGAGCATCTTGCCTCTTCCAGACCCCTCCCCACTGGGCTCCTGCAAGGACACCACCTGTCACCCCCGAGGGCCCACCTTGACACTGGCACTTCTCCAACCTGCCACCACACTCCTCAGACACCACACACAGTGCACAGGGTGGGCAGCTCCTGCGCCTGCCGGCAGAGGCAGCCTCGAGGGCACGTCCCCCTGAAAGATATGAGCCGTTCCCGGAATGTTGGATCAGTCAGTGCTACTGTCACAAAGTGCCACCGACCACGTGGCTTCAATCACAGAAATGGATTGTCTCCCAGCTCTGGAGGCTGGAAGTCCGAGATTAAGGTGTCTGCAGGGTCAGTTTCTTCTGCCGGCCACAAGGGAAGGATCTGTCCCGGGTCCCCTCCCCTGGGACTGTAGGTGGCTGTGTGATCCCTGTGTCTTCACATCAACTCCCCTTCGTGCGCATCTCTGTGCCCAAATTTCCTTTACTACGAGAACACCAGTTGTGCTGGGGTGGGGCTCACATTAATGGCCTCATGTGAATTTACCTCTGCAAAGACTCTATCTCCAATATTAGTTTCCATAGAAATCCGTTATTTACATTGCCATGTAACAGACTTAGCATTGGTGTCTTTAATGAACCATTAAATAAATATTTTCTAAGTTAAAGAAAAATAATCTCCATGTACAGTCACGTTCTGAGGTACTGAAGGTGAGGACCTCAACATGTGATTGGGGGCGGGGGTCACAGTGCAGCCGGGACAGAGGCCACACTGCAGTTTGGTTCGCCCCATGGCGTCCTCAGGTCTGAGCTTGAGAGAATCTAAAACCAGTGATTTTCCGCTCAACCTCACTCCTATGACGAGATCGCAGTGGAAACCGACGCGGTGCCCACAGCGAGGCCTCAGATATCAGCATTCCTGATGGTCCGATGAGGCGGGATTGCCAAGAAGTCCCCTTTTCCTGAGAAGCCGCACACCCTCCTGCACTCAACTGGCCCCAGAAAGGACCGGCAGACAAGTGGCCAGTGGGGATGGGGATAGTGTCTGTCGTAAGGCGATTTCTTTTCAACCCCTATACATTCATATGCTTTGGGAGAAATAAAAAATGGACTTCAGAATTAAAACTGAAGAAGCTATTTATTTTCTTCAATGTTTTGAGTGTGGGGAGCATGAGCAATGCCACCCTGAGACCAGGCTAACAGAGAATAACACTATCCCTACTTCCCTGCCTGAGATAGCCCAGCCAGGCCCACTGACGGCCCAGGGGACACGATGAAGCTTTGATGACAACGTGCTCTGGCACATCAACCAGATGTGACAGAGCAGCAGCGTCTGGCGGCCACGGGAGTGCCTGGCAGAGCCAGGAGCCGGGCCTCACCCCACTGATGCCTAGTGGTAGGGGATGGCCCCTCTTCAGGAGCACACATGGGTCGCCTCAGGGACACTTTCAGAAATTACTGGGGGGCCTGGGGGTGATTTGGCAAGGAGCTGGAGTAGGAACTATAGCAGGTAAAAGCAAGAGTTGCCAAAATGCAAGCTGTCTTAAAAAAAATAATGATTTTTTTAATGCCTGATTGGGTACCTAGGGCTACCAATGTCGTGGTGAAAGAAAGGATTTCTGGAAAACTGAGATTTTTAAAAGAGAAGCCCCTGGTGAATCACAATGTAAGTTCGATTTGGCTTTAGCTAAATCAGAAAGGCAATAATGAATGTGAGCATCTGGTCGGTCCATTCCTTCCAAAACGCCCTGTTGAAGAGAGCGTTCTGTCTCTTCGGACACCTGTGGGCCGGTGTCTTCATGTGGGCCATGGAATCGGCTGTTAAGGAAGCCTGGTAAAGAGATGCAGTATTTCATGCACCTCCATTATTGCAACTTCACTGGAGAGAGATCAAAGTCGGAACCTCTTTGGTTGGCTTCACTTGGAAAAACAGAATTCTCAGAAAGGGGGCACGTGGACATCAGGAGACTTCCAGTAAACCGATGGCTGCCAAGTTCAACACCATGAAACCCTGACGGGGTGCCCAACCCTTTGGCATCTCTGCACCACACTGGAAGAAGAGTTGTCTTGGGCCACACATTAAATACATTGTGACACATAATCATAAAAAAATCTCATAATGTTTTAAGTAAACTTACAATTTTGTGTTGGGCCACATTCACAGCCATCCTAGGCTGCATGAGGCCCACAGGCTGTAGGTTGGACACCCCCGCGGCCTAGAGGACCACCGAGCCCTGTTGTCTCCTAACTGTGGTTTGTAGTGAAAACCTGTGCTGCTTGCAATGACTCCACCATCCAAGGTAGAAGGTGTACAGCAACCTCATTTTCCTTGTCGGAAAGTACAGGAGAAAACCAAGTCGAGACGAGTGACGAAGGGCAGGAATCCTGAGGCTAAATTACAGGCTTACACACCCGTGCAACACTGTTAGCCTAGTCGACGCCCCCTGGGCTCCCGCGTCCTGTCTATCTGAATTTCTCTGTGGCTTCCGTGGGACGCCGTGCTCTATGCTGGGCGGCCTCACACAGCGTTGTTATTTAACAGTTGACACATCCTACCCAGCTGTGGCAGCAATTCCCCACAGAGGTTTCACATTAGTTTACCTTTTCAAAGCTTCGCAAAATTCTTTAGTTTAACAGAATACAGAGAGATGGGAAGTTTTGTCAAGGCTGTTTTTAACGGAACGACGACTGGAGTGGACCCCCCACGTTCAGTTGCTTACCCACGAGCTTCACTCGTGTAAAGCACCTGACCGAGAACCTGAACACAGTAGCACCCAACCACCACCACCACCTTGTTCCCTGGTCAAGGTCGCCGCCATTACGGGCCTCTCTTCAAACATGGCACAGGTTTTTAAATAAACCCCTTAATTACGTCTGAGACTTTATATTTTCTGACGAAATTTCACATCGATAAGGACAGCCTTCTGCTTTGCTAGTGAATAATGAAGCACCCAGCGACTTCACTCTCCGGGCGACTCAGCCAAGCGCGTCGGTGGGGTGGTCACCAGTCAGCTCTGCAGGGGTCAGAAAGTGGGCCGCACTTCAGGGAGAGCAGGGACACACATCACCCCGGGTCTAAACAGAAGCCCAGGCGGCTTCGAGGCAGCAGCTGCAGTAGAGGATTAGGGCGGACTGGAGTTTAGAAAGAAGCTGGGCTCGCCTCCACAGGCATTCATTCCAACCTTGAGTTAAAAAGGCAGAGTGACAAGAAATGGCAGGCACCCTGTCCTCCAGCTGGGAAGGGCCACAGACCCCCTTGACCTTCAGCTGCAGGTGGAATTAGCCCAACAGGGTGGCCTGCTAGAAGACTGAGAGGGAAGAGTAACGGAAAAGTATTCATCCCCTCGGCTTCTGCCAGCTCACTGCCAACCTCCCCTGAAGGTTTCAGGTCCAGTCAGGGCAGCCCACCCCACATAATTTATCCTTCCAGGCTCCAGGGTGGCCCCCTTCCTGGGGCTCAGGAACACTAACTGTTCCCCGGCACTTCCCAGTGGATTAACGGTTCCCTGCACACCACCCCCCACCTTTGTAATGAGCCTCTTCATTGAACCGTCCTCAAGTTCTTTACAGATGGCAGCGAAGAGGTGCTGCATGCATTCAAAACCTCGTGCCGTGCGCATCAGCACAACAAACACTATGCGGCCACACTCACGTGCATGACACGATGGTCACTTTGGACATGCTTGCACACCAATGTCCCACTCCCTCGTCCTTTCTTTCAACCAGTATTTAGCGGTTGATGTCCACATACTCAATGCAAACTCTGCTCTGGGCACACGGGTGAAGTCACGTGGCTTGTCCTTTCTCTGATCTCGGTGCCCTCTTGTCCGTGCCCTGCAGGGGTTCAGGAATCCCTCACAGGAGCTGACTGCCTCTCCTCTCCCCAGTCCGCCCCCTGCCCTGCCACAGCGCAGTCTTTCAAGCACAGATCTGATCGTGGCACAGCCAGTGTTAAGTACTCATCAACTCCTGAGGATGCCACGTGGTTCTCGCCCAACCTCTCCGCCCTGCACCCCCATCGTTCCGACATTTGCTCCCCTCCAGCATGCCAGGCAGCTGCATGCCTCATTTCCACATACTGTTCTAGCTGCTCAGAACAATGTCTTCTGCTACCTTCTTTGAAAGTTCCTAGCGCAACTCAATCTACAGAGCCAGGGACCAGTGGGCAGAACTAAATGCTCTCTCCTGCGTGGTCCTCTGGCAGCCCACGTGCACCTGTCCCGTCACAATCTGACTGCAAAGCTGCTTTGCTCACGCCCTCTCCTACTACGCTCAGGTTGCGGGCAGGGGCCTTGTCATCTTAATCATTAAGCAAAATGCAGATTGAGAAGCTGCCTGCAGCTATTTCTGCCTCCGAGGTCATGCAACAGATTTTTCTGTGGGGAAAAATTGTTGTTTTTTTCCTTGAACAAAACAGTATGGTGTGCTTTTAAATTTGCAAAGAAAATGCCCGAAGCCTGGTATGAAAAAAGAGACTGAGGCAGTGAGAGCCCAGTGTTAAAATCAAGCACTTTGGTGGTGGGAGGCGGGGAGGCTTGTACTGCCTAACCACCATGCTGTGCAGTTGAAACTAATACAAAATATTAATTCTAAACTGCCACTGAAAATATGTAAATAAATAAATTTTAAAAAATACTGCCACTGAGTTGGCTGCAGTGTCCCATGCCAGGGGCCTTGGCCTAGGGACATAGGCACCCCCAGGGGCTTAAAGCACCAGCAAACAGGCCTGCAGGCACGGGAAGGGACTGCCACCAAGGGGGATGCTCCGCTGGGCTGTTTACTGTTTGAAGTGCTTCTACGAAAGGACGCGAGCGGCAGAAAAGGTCAGAATTGTGGGCTGTCTGTTACTGCTCACGGCTCAAAGCCTTGACAAGAAACAGGCAAATGGCAGAATTCGTGACGAAACAGGAGACAGGGCAAAGGAGAAATGACAGCGCAGCAAGGTCTGCCTGCATGTTTCGGTGCCCCGCTCGCGGCTCGCAGTCAGAGCAGGGCAGAGGAACGAGAGAGTGTCGGATCACAGAAAAGGCACTTGGGAAAACGCAGGCACATCCTCCATCCCCTGGGACAACAATGTTAAGACATGGTGAGGGTTGTCAGCCAGAGGCTGCTTGGAAGAGTCCATATTTGGAATTTGTTTCTGTTGTTCAAAGGAGCACTTGCTTTTCTAGGAACACAAAGAACTTTGTGTTTTAACTGTCTGGTGTATTTAGAATTGTTTATTGGTAGATTTCCAAAACATAAACCCCCACATGTTGATCCTAGGTTTGAATTTTCCAAGCTATCAAAAAAAAAAAAATCAAACACAGAGACTGGCATGTATTTGAGAATGTAAGTGAAATCTTGAGTAGAAAAATAAAGTTCACACATTCACAGCTAATGGAAATTCATCAAAAAATCCAGTGGTTAATAAGTAATCAAGTACAATAGATATAGGAAGGGTGGAGGGAAGGAAGGGAAGGTGGAAAGAAGAAAGCATGGGTTTCAGAAATCTCCAGACCCGGGACTGATTCCTGCCCCCTCCCCCCCATACTTGGCAGCAAAGGAAACAGCAAAAAACCCGCAGAATAAGCCTCTCCCCCTCCAAGGCCCCGATTCCTCTCTGTGATGATGGACATCAGGGAACCTCGGAGGGGCGAAGGTTTAAACCAAGCATGGAGCTGGCACTCAGGAAATATGTTTCCTTCTTCCTTCCTTCAAAATGGCCCTGGGTAAGCAACACCAAATTCTTCTCCTGGGCTCCTGAACTTGAACTTGTAGAGGCCAAACCCCAAACCGTCATGAGCAAGAAAACACAAGGTAACTCATGAGTAAAAATGAGGCAACAGGAAAGCAATCCCGAGGAACTGAAATTCGTACTCGGTCACTACAAACATGTAATAAATATTTACTCCTGTTTTCTCGAAGCAGGCAGGGCAAACACTCACAGTTGCCTGGCGAGGGTCCTAAGGAGGCCCCAGCAACGCCACTTAATTGTGACATGAGCAGCGGACCAGAAACTGAAGCAGAAATGACATCATAACAATAACCAACATGTCCATGACATAAGAAAAGGTTTGGACTCAGAACACGGACTTGGCCCCAGCTTTAGGTTAGGGCAGGGGTTCCCAATATTTAAAAATAATGACATTAGTCTCCTCGGCAGGGTCATGAGTATCAGAGCTCCCCATGTGATTCGGGCCGCCCTTGTCTAACCTCGAAAAACGACTCTAAACTTGCATATTTAACCTCAGAGCATCCACATATACGGAAAAAACTATCACGACATTTGTATGCAAAACATTATTTACCCACCAGGGGAGACACTTGGCGCAAACACGCTTGTCCAGGACCACTGCCTCAGTGCTGCAGACCAGCCCCGCCCCCTGCAGGGGAGGAGCTCCCCTGGGGAGCAGCTCACAGGGGAGGAAGGGGCGGGCGGCCAACACTCAGGCTCTTACGACTTTGATAGGAATTTCCATCAAAAAAAGCTGAAGAGAAAGAGTTAAAACTAGAAAAATGGAGAAAACATTCACATACTGAAAGTCAATTGTTATTTACTGCTAATGTCATTACTAAAGCAAAGATTTTTTTTCAAGACAAATGTTTAGGATTATTCTCTGGGTTTGGGGGTGGGGGCAGCTTTTGTTTTTGTTTTTTTGGCTTATAATCAACAGAAATTTATACCTCGCAGTTTCAGGGTAGAAAGATAGGAGAAGGCCAAGATCGGGCATGAGCACGGGCCGGCCCGCAGAGAGCGCTCTTCCCGATCGGGGCGGAGGCCTTCACTACCTCTTGGGCCAAGAGGAAGAATCTCACTATCAGGCCCTATTTATTTATTCATTATTTTCCTCTGTCTTTTTAAAAGAAGAAGTCAAACATTTCAATCTCTCTACTCTGAAGCACTCTAAGAAAACAACAATGAAGGGGGAAAAACACCATTTTTACGAGGACTTGTTGGTACAATGGCATGGCTATGTCTCAGAGTCTTTCAAGAAATAATGCTAATTCTTATTATGTCTGTTAAAAATTGAGCTCTGAATTGTTGAATGAAAATCAAATTTGCCATAATAGGCAACAACTCATAAACTAGCCCAATGAAAAATCTTTAAAACGCAGTTGCTAAAACAGAAGGACAAACTTCTAGACATTCCCACAAATTTTGGGCATAATATGCTAAGAGTCTCATGGAAAAACCAAAGCAGTTGACAAATGATTATTTTTTTACTGCCGGAATGTCTTGAAAATGATAAAATAATCCCCAACTATATCTGTCTCTGGTCATCATAGGGTCCCTATGAGACCAAAACATCATTTTTAGGAGACTAACCCCAGTGACCAGGTCCATGGTTTCAGTGCAAATAGAATTTTCTCAGATATTCCAATTTACTTGATATCAAATCACTTTGAGAAGAATCTGAGTAGTGATGAGATCTTCTAGTAGTGTAGGTGGGCTTCCCTACAGCCAGCCAACTGCCCTGGTAGCCTTCGGTCCAAACGCTGCCCCTCCCCATTTTCTCCCCAGATAGAGACACCAGGGCTGACAGATGTCCAACTGCAAGCACGGTGACTCGCTTTGCATCTCAGGGAGTCTCACTCATCAGTCCCACCCCCAGCCGAATTAGGAAGCAGGCGTCAATCCCGTCCTATCGGAAGAGACCTGAGCGGCTGCCTTCCACGTTTGGTTGCGACCGACAACAACGAGCTTGGCAGCGGGGAAGGCCGAGCGAGATTATTCATCAGGGGCCTGTTTACATTTGTGCTGTCAGTTCTAACAGGTTTTTTATTGAATTAAATTCTTCTGCCCTCATTAGAATCATGATTGCCTGTCAGCGAGGATGACATGTTTGAATTCCCACTAGGGTGTTAAGACTCTCCATCTTGCAGATTGCCCAGGAGGGAG
>PVKM010019374.1:0-24290 GCA_004027735.1 Carollia perspicillata
TCCAATACATTAATACTTTATCTCAGTTCCAAGGAGCAAAACTTACATGAACTGTACACTAGATATTAGACCCTTGAGCAGAAAACATTTAAGGATGTAGGGCATCATTTTATATTTCAGTTATAGTTTTTTAAGTTATTTGACTTTACTGTTAGCAACTGCATTTGTTATAAGAATGTACTACTTCATGGTGACAACAGATTAAAGATTTTGAGACCTCTTTAGATTCTTATTCGAGATCTATTATTTTATGCATTTTAGTAACAACTGATACTTGTATGTTCGCAGCAGGAAGATGATTTGAAGTGGGTAGAAGAAAACGTCCCTTCTTCTGTGACAGATGTGTAAGTTTTTGAACCGTTGCTACAAGCGTACTATTTGAAAGTGAATATTACTTTTATGATTTTAATGAGGGAGGGGCAGAGTAAAATAATGAGAATATTTGTAGGTAACATTAGAAGTCAAAGACAAAAATACTTAAAAGAATAATTAAAATCATTAAAAAGGTGTTTAGAAAGAAAGATTAGGAATGATATACAAGCAAAAGTAATTATTTGTTCAAGTGACATTTTTGCTGAGAAAGATTTTGGTATAGATCTTTCCAAAATCACTGGGATAATTCTTTTAGAATTAAAAAAAAGTTGTTTTTTTTAATTGCAGCTTTCTCGTGTTATTCTGTATTAGTTTCATATGTATGGTACAGTGGTCAGACAAGAGCTATACTTCACAAAGTGCTCCCCCTGATATTTGTGGTACCCACATGGCGCGACACATAGTTATTACACTGTTATTGACTATATTCTTTATTGTGAAGCAGTAGTGCTCCCCTTTATATCCCTGTGACTGCTTTGTAGCTACCAATATGCACTTCTCAGTCCCTCCACCTTTATCACCCAGGCCCTCAAACTCCCTCCCTCTGGCAACCATCATTCTCTTCTCTGTATCTGAGTCTGTTTCTACTTTCTTGGTTTGTTTATTTTTGGGATTATTGAGTTCCTTTGCATGGTTATAATTTTATTAAACATGGGTCCTATTATAATACAGAACATGTTTTTTCCCATGTAATTTCAATAATTTTGATTCTTATTTTTAATTTGCGATCCCTCCCTGACCCCCGCTATGAATAGGCATTAGTAAGATACAGATCTTAGTTACCCCAAAACTTTTAAATGCATTCATTATTCCACTGTCCTTAATGAACCATTTATGGCTTTATTTTACAGTATTCAATTTGGTCTTTTTCTTTTTGCAGAGCACTTCCAGCCCTTCTGGATTCAGATGAGGTTAGTAATCAAATCATGCATAAAATGTGGGTCTGGTGACTTAATAGGGAGTCATAAGTTCTCTGTTCCGGGATATTTTATTTATTTGATGCAGTAACAGAATCATTGAAAAGGATGAGAATAAGAATAGTGTCATTAGAACTCATTTATTCATAGGTTTCCAGCCAAGGTGGACGTGTAGTTAGATACGTACACTTTGCTTCCTCGCACAACCAAAAGAAGGTTAACAACCAACTTAAAAACCAACCAGAACTACCTGAAAACTGAAATGTATAAAAGTCCCAAAACCAAGGAGTTAAAGAAGAAATATTCATCCAGACTAGTAGGAGGGGCAGAAATGGGCCAGGGCAGAGAGAACACGGTGCATGGAGGCTGCTGGTGGACCGGGCAGTCCCACATTCGCTTGTGGATAAGCCAGGAGGAACTACTTGGGAGTGAGACAAACCTTGCAACCCAGGGTTCCAGTGTAGGGAGGTAAAGCCTCAAAAGCTCTGGGTGTAAAAACCTGTGGGTGTTGTGGTGGTGGGAGAAACTCCCAGTCTCACAGGGGTGCCCATTGGAAGGACCCATGGGATCCTAGAAGAGACACAAGGCCACCTACCTGTGAATCAGCACCTGAAAGGGCACAATCCATTTGTGGGAAATGAGGGAAGTGACTGAAAGTGGGGAGAGAGCTGAGCATGTGGCATTATTCCCTCTCGGACCCCTCCCCAGCGTACAGCACCGCAGCCCATTGAAGTGGGTTGCTTTGCCCTGGAGTGGATATCTAAAGCTCCACCCCTTACAACATAATTGGTGTGCTGAGACAAAGAAAAATGGCCAAAATGAAAGAACAGATCAAAACTACAGAAAAACAACTAAGCAACAAGGAGACAGCCAACCTATCAGATGCAGAGTTCAAAACACTGGTAATCAGGCTACTCAGAGAAATGATTTGAGTATGGTCACAAAATAAAGGAAAAAATGAAGGCTCTACAAAGTGAAAAAAATATATACAGGGAACCAACAGGGAGGGGAGGAAACTGGGATTCAAATCAACAATTTGGTTCAAAAGGAAGAAATAAATATCCAAGCGGAACATGATGAAGAAACAGAATTCAAAAAAATGAGGAGAGGCTTCAGAATTTCTGGGACAATTTTAGATGTTCCAGCATCCAAATCATGGAGGTGCCAGAAGGAGAAAAGGAAGAGTAAGAAATTGACAACTTATTTGAACAAATAATGAAGGAAAACTTCCCCAGTCTGGCAAAGGAACTAGACATGCTGATTTTTAATCTTTTTATATGCTTGCATAGAGTTCATCTGGAAGGCTTCACAAGGAAGTCTTATGTGGGAACTGCAAGCTGAGTACTGGGAAATAGTTCTGGATGTGTTGAATATTAGATTTCGGAAAGCCTTTTGAGCACACCAAAAAATTAGGGTCAGAAACACATGAAATGACCATCCTAACAATTCTCAAGAGCTCAGTGTTAACTATGTGCACTATTGTGCAACAGGTCTCTAGAACTTCTTCATCAATGTAATTTTGATGAGTGTATAATATCTCATTATAAGGATATGGTATATTTATTTACACAGTTCTATTTTGGGGCACTTAATTCTTTCTAGTATTTTATTATAATTTTGAGTGTTGCAGTAGAAATACTTGTTTCTAAATCTTTACCCACATCCTTGACTATTTCTTAAAGTTAAATTCCTGAATCAGAGGAGGTACACATTTTTATTAGAACTTCGTTTTAAGTAAATATTTGTTTAATCATCTTAATTCTAAAACCTTTTGATTTGTTGTTTGACGTACAAAAGACTAGAGATTTTTCTTTATTTTTCCGAGAGGAGGGAGGAAGAGGGAGAAAAATATCAATGTGCTAGAGAAACAGTGACTGGTTTCCTCTTGCACGCCCCCAACTGGGGACTTGGCCAGCAGTGCACAAATGTGCCCTGACGAGGAATTGAACCAGTGACATTTTGGTTCATAGGCTGATGATGCTTAATCAACTGAGCCACACTAGCCAAGGAAAAACTAGAGATTTTGATTCAGTCAATCTTGGGTGGGACCTGGACATGTCTATTTTTTTAAACCTTCATAGATGTTCAGGAGCCATCTCTCTTAAGTTTAATGAACATAAACAAGTACTTGCAGAAAGTGTGTGTGTGCATCATCTGTGTAGAAGATACGTGGAATGCAGACTATTTACAATTAATGTATTTTGAATAAACCTTTTTTTTCTCCCCAAGGAACGAATGATCACACACTTTGAAAGGTCCAAAATGGAGTAAAGTGTGAAGATGTGCAGTTGAAGATGGCCAGTATCCGGGAAGAGATCAGCTTCTGTCAGTCTTCTGTCCTGCGCCCTGGGGTTAAAGAAGGGAATGACGTCCTGATCTGTTCCTTGATCTTTGTGCGTTGGAGCTGGCCAGAGGTGTCAGAACTAGGAGAACATCTTATTGAAAACAAGTTCATAGGAAGAGAAAAATCTACAAGTTTCTTATTTACAACATTGATGTCCCATTCCCTCCTACACCCTGACATGGATGTTTATGCAACTTATTTGTGTTGTTGTTCCTGAGCCTTCTATGATGTTTAAATTGTTTAATCTGTCAAACTAAAAAGTTTAACATCTTCTTGACATCAACACCATAATATATAATCTCCAGGAGCAACTGCCTGTAATTTTTATTTATTTAGGGAGTTATATAGGTGATGGGGGAAATTGTTAATTATCTTGCCATTTCTTGGGAAGCCAAGGTTACAACTTGTAGTTTTGAGAAAAAATATGCCCTGACTTAAGGAGCTATGGTTCTATCAGTGATTAAAAGGTTCTATCAGGAAAAAAAGGGGGAGAGAAAGAAACTGTTACAGTGTAATTCAGATCATTTAAAAAGCAAAATCAAGTGCAATTTTGTTTACAAAAGGTGTATATTAAAGATTTTTCTATTTGAGATGTACTTTAGAGAGAAATATTAGGTTAACTCTTGACATCTGCTATTGTGACACGTCCCATTGCTGGCAATGTGGTGCACGCTCCAAAACTTTCAACTACTGTTTTGTAAGCCTCCAAGGCAGCATTGCAGAGTCAGAGACAATGCTTTGTTGGCCTTCCTGCCATTCACTGGGTGTTGCACTAGAGGCAGAGAGGCACTCCATCCAAGTGCTTGTGAGTGAGCACTCGAGTACTGTGATTCTACAGAAGGAAGAGCTAATACAAAGGAAACAGGTCCTTCCAGCTTAAAGTTTTCCTGCATGAGGTAGTATGGAGGCCCTGGACTGCTGCTCATTCTTTAGGAATCAACTGTTCTTGTAGCTGGTATTGGTTTAGAGACTGTTTATAAGAGACATCACAAGGTGATGGGATTCATTTGATACACTATATTTCTGTTTAAATGGTTTGTCTACTTTTGCCTTCCCAAGAGTTTTGTTCTACATAGAAGTTCATGCCATTTTTAATATAAAAAATTTTAACAAAATTAATATGTCTTTGTCTTTTCTCAGATTTTCTCTTAAAGACCCTTTTTCCTCCCAAACTCTGTCACAGGAATTTTCCTTCCATGGTTTTTATTCTGTATTGTCTTATCTATCAGAACCAATGACCACACAGCCACACTCTTCACTAACTCCTATTGTAGCGAAAGTGTTTACATTTATGTAACTTTTCTCTATAGCTATTTGCTGTGGTGATTTTTTTTTTGTAAGTCACTTTGGCAATATCTCTAAGGAACCATATGAGAAACTGACTATATTCTCAGGTTAACCCATCAGCAAAGGGCTGCTGTAACTGTTGTATGCCTCTGTTCTTCCACAGTAAAACTCAGCAAATGAGTAATAGTCATAATGCTGCAGGATGGTTGATCACATGTTTTTTGAAGTTGGTTAGATGTCAACTTGAGACCGAGGTGCAGGGGTGGGGGAGGGGAGGAAGCTATTGTGTTAAGCCGAATTATAGTATAAATTCTGGAGCTTGGGGCTTGGTAATTTCTTTTTCTTAAGGTTTGTTATATTACTGTGATTGTGTCTAGTGTGTCATGTTTTTAAAGCAGGTTCAGAAGGAATTTATATCATTACATGACCTATTACTTTACAGTTTTCAGTACTTATTTTAGTCTTGGCCCTTCATCCTGGAGCTGCAAGGTGTTATTAGGCCTTCTTCCAACACAGCAGCTGGCAGTTCTAAATTTTCAGGCTGTTCTCTTTCTATGGTAAAAATTAGATATAATGTAAGATTTGTTCAGCAATTTTTGTATTTCTTCCTACTTAAAAATAATTCATTTTATTATCAGAAACAGCATTTGGTAAAGACAGGGCAATATTCCTAATTTACAGATGAAGAAACTGACATTGTATAAAAAAAAACTGTGACCAGGGCCGTTTTTTTACTATCATAGACTTCACCTCGTTTTTCTTCTACATTTTTTATTTAAACCAATATGCTTAGTTTTATGGCATACCTGCAATTTTTGTGGGTAAATTGCCAAATACTGATCATTCTTGCAATGGTTCTCACTTTCAAGTGCATGGACTCTCCTTGGGAACTTAATAAAACAGGCTACTGGAAAGAATTTCTGATTTGAGTAGAGGTGGAATGAAGCCTGAGACTTCACTTTTCTAACAAGTGCCCAGGTAATGCTGATGATGGTCTAGAGTCCACCCTTTGAGAACCACTGGCTTGGAACAACCTTTAAAATCTAAGAGTAAGGACATGATTATAATAGTAATATTAAAACTACCATTTATTGAGTGCTGGACGTGTCAGGCGTTGCCAACCGCTCACAATGCTAGGTCAGCACATGATACTGCTATCATCATTTTGCGAATAAGAGTAAGCCCTAGGGAGATTAAATTTCTTAAATGCTACAGCTAATTTCCTGAATGGCAGCTCTCCATCCCAGGTACGACGCCAAAGCCTGAATCCATTCACCGCCACACCACAGTTCCTAAAACGGCTCTAAATTTAAGGTCTTTTTCCTTCCTTATTAAACCCATGCCTAAGCCACGACGGAAAAGCTCTGGATCTAGGGCGAAATGGGAACTCGAGCATTATTGCATTACTTGGAGTTGTTCTACGAGCAGGGCGGAAGGGGCGGGACTTTGCCTGCGGAAGGGGTGGGCCTAGGCCAGGAGGAAGTCCGGTGATGATGGCTCTCTTAATGAAGGGCCTGTAAGTGGGGTCGCTGGCCAGATGCTGGTCAGCCCTTAGTGTGGTTTCTGTTCAGGAGCCCGTCCCGGCGCACTCAGGGTAAGACTGTCACAGCGAGTCCCCGCTCGCCGCCATGCACGACGCCTTCGAACCGGTGCCGATCCTAGAAAAACTGCCTCTGCAGATCGACTGTTTGGCTGCTTGGGGTGAGCCGAAAAACCGAGGGGCCGCGGTGGGGTCCGGGAGCGCAGGAGCGGCCGGGACCTATTGCAAGGCCGGCCGGGAACTGGGATAAGGGAGTGCAGAGTGTTGTAAATAGCGAGGGCATTGGGGCTCTTTGGGCGATCCCAGGGATCCAAACATTTTAGGGACGTTCTACCTGCCCTTCTGTTGGTGCAGAGTTGGAAGTTGAGCTTTCCTCATTAATTGTGCTCAGCTTTGGCTTATTTCGATTACCAAGAAGTCTTTAGTTTGGAGGCACAAGCAGTGGGAAGTTTACAGCCTGCCAGGGACTTGAACTTACCCAGAATAAGTGTTGTACTGGTTTGGCGGGGGGCGGGGGTGGGATTTAACAAGCTAACAACATATATCTTTTTTCCTTAGTGATCGCTCATTGTTCGCTTGTCATCATTGTAGGTAACTCTAAACTCTTAATGTAACCCAGCGATTTTCAACTGGTGTGCTGCAAGATTTTGTAATATGCAATACCTACTTAGGGGCACTGACCCCTTATCCATTAGATTGTTAAATAAAAAAAGAATGACAACAGCCAACACAACAATAGCGATCCTGTGTGAATGAATCAAAATTATGCCTATTTTTTGTCACATTAGCAAAAAGTACATTTTTTTGCTGTGCCACAGAATTTTAATAATGGATTTATGTGTCATGAGATGAAAAAGGTTGAAAATCACTGACTAGCCAAATAGTTGATTGTCTTATATTCAAGTGCCAAAGTTACCTAGCTCGGTATGTAGAAGAGCATCATTCCAGGCTGTCATGAAATGTAACCAGTAAAAACTTACATAATCTACTTGGAAGTGGCCAGGGTCAGACATCTCTTATCACTTGTACACTGTGGAATACAAAAGGGTTTGTTTTTATTTTAAGATTTTATTTATTTATTTTTAGACAGAGGGAAGAGAGAGAAATATCAATGTATGGTTGCCCCTCACACACCCACTACTGGGGACCTGGTCTGCAACCCAGGCCTGTGCCCTGACTGGGAATCCAACCCACAACCCTTTGGTTCACAGACCGGCATTCAGTCCACTGAGTCACACCAGTCAGGGCACAAAAGGTTCTAAGGGTCTAAACTTTAATGCTTACCTATGAACATTATGATCTTATCTATGACTGGTTGTGTCTTAACAGCCACCAAAGACAAAACAAATAATTTCAATCTTTCCTGTTAATGTCCAGGTACTAGAAATCAAGGGCCATAAAAAAGTGGCCCAGAACACTTAACCCAGATCTTATACTGAGCTAAGTCCTTGTGAGGGGTCTGGTGGAATCTTGGTGGTGGCTGGCATGGTGTGCATCACCTGTGGACAGTGCCATCCAGTCAGCCTTGCAGAGTTCTTTACAGCCTCTTCAGTAGGGTGCTTTCACTACAGATCTTCATGTTAATGTATGCCCCTCCTGCCTTTAGCAGCCCTGAGCCTCTTTAAAATCATATCTCCAAGTAAATCACATCTTACATCACTAGTAAGCTGTCCTAGTCCTTTGGGTTAAAGAGAGAATCTTGCTTCCTTCAGATATCTCAAGAAGGTCTCCATTTTCTATCATTAAATGCTCTCAGAATTAAAAATAGAGGAGCAAAAACTTTTAAAAAGACCTGACACTATACAAAAGGAATCATTCTCCTATTTCTTCATCAAATATGTATTAAGTACCTACACAGATCAGTCTGTCTGCTAGGGACAGGAATGTAAGGACGAGTAAGACACAGTGCTAGTGCCTGTGCTTCTAGGACACACAGTGGGAGACAAAGGCATATAAACAGATTATGATACAAGCTAAATGATAACAGAGACATATGTTACCTATTAGGGAAACATGGAGGAAGGGTACCCAACCACCTGGGACATATGCTTGTGAGAAGGATGAGTGCAGCTGCTTACCACACTGTACTTACCCTGTCACGTTGCTTCACTCTGATACCCTGTAGACCTAGTAGTGCACTTAGGTCAGCCTCTCGCACCAACTCCACTTGGTCACAGTAAAGACTCCCTATACTTGTGCTTTTTGGGAAGACAGTTTTGTAATGCTAGGTAGCTTTTGACCTGCCTTGATCTCCCACCAAACAGGAGAAATGCCTGTTGCCTACTAGGATGCCGTGATAGGTATTGGGCTACAAGAGGCCATTTACCGCCTCCTGCCTCAAAAACTACTTTATTTTCAGACTTTAGCAGCAATGAATATTATTCTTTCTAGTCCTTACTCTTTTCCTAACATTCATCCAGGAACCTCCAGGATCCAGATCATGCAGGGCCAGACAGTATTTGAGCTGGAGGATGTCTTTGAGACACCGTAATCTATCTCTTGGAAATGGAAATGAGGAGGGCACTCATGATGATGACTTCTCCCTGAACTTCAGAGAATCCAGCTGCCTTTTAAGCATCTTCGCTTTGGGTGTCTAGTAATATGGCCAGAGCAGTTCTTTGATGATTATGCTCTCCCAAAACATGCCTGTCCCCCTGCATCCCATATCTCAGCAAATGGCATTTCTGTTCACCCGTTTGGCTAAGGTCAAAAGCCTTGGAATCATTCTTGACTTCTCTTTTTCTCTTATGCACCTCATCCAGTCCATCAGCAAATCTGGTCTGTTCCACCTCCAGAATAAGTCTAGAGTCCAGTCATTGCTTTCCATCTCCACTTTTTCTACTCCGACCTTACCATCCTCTCTCATCTGAATTACCACTGTGGTATTCTTACCGATTACCCTGTGTTTGCCATTGTGCCATTTTCAGATTTTTTACCTACACAGAGGTGGAGTGAGCCTTTGAAAAATTAATCTGATCACATCTCTACTCTGCTCAGGGCCCTTCGGTAGCTTCCATCACAACTAGAAGTTCCAAAGTCCTTTGCATGGCTGGCTACATCTGACATGATCGGGCCTCTGGTTACTTCCCTGACTTTATCGCCTATGCTCACGCCTTGCATCTATCTGGTACTAGTCACACAGTCTTTCTTCCATGAAAACGCAATGCACATAGCCACCTCAGGGCCTTTGCACTCACTGTTTCCTCTGCCTGGCACGCTCTGGCCTTAGGTATTTCATGGCTTATTCCTCATCTTATTCAGATCTCTGCAGAAACATCACGTAAACCAGCAATATATTCCCTGACTATTCTCACTTCCTGTTAGAATATAAATTTCTTCAGGGTAGGAACTTTGTTTTGTATATTGCTCTATTTGTAGTTCCTAGAACAGTTCCAGAGTCCTAATGAGTATCCATTGAATATTTGTTTAATTAATGAATAATAACATTAATGGTAATAGCTTCCATTACCATTGGAGTGCTAATCATATTGCACTTTTATGAAATAATAACCACATTTTGCAGAGGAAGAACATGAGAATTTAAGTATTTTTTCAAGGTCATGTAAATTATGTCCGATTCTAGAGCCTGATTCCCAAACTTTCATGTATATTCAGATCATGTAAAAAAAAAGTGCCAATTTGTGTATGTTACCTGTATGTGCATATACACAATCATATTTGCTTATATTATCCAAAGAAACAATGGACATATAAACCACAAACCACTGAAATGCTTACCTGTAGCAGAAGGGAGAGAACAGGGTATGTGGACAAGGATAGAAGCTAGATTTCTCACGGTTTTAGCCTTGGAACTACATGAATGCGTCATGATTTTAAAACGCAAATTTAAAACGCACCACTGCAGAATCACTGATTCAGGATCTCTGGGAGCAGGGCTCAGAAATGTGCATTTTTAATTAGTCCAAGTGATTCTGATGTGGCTAATCAGGGGCTTATGCTTTGAGAAACACTGTTCTTTGCTCTGTGACCCAGGGAAGGGAAGTGACTACTAGCTTACTCCCCTGCAGTGGCCAGCATCAGGCCAGGGATGGCATTCTTTGTCACATACTGTTGGGCAGAGCTTCAGTAGGGTAATTACGAGCAAGAAGGGCCAGCCTCACTCACCTGATCAAGTCCAACCTCGTGTCTCAGAGTTGGGCTGTCAGGAGCTGTCTAGGGCTGGCTCTCGTTTGTGTATGTGTGTGCTGCTTATTTGTGCAGCGTGTTCCACTTCCTGAGGTGCGGTGTTGAGCCTCAGAAGGGACTGTTTACCCTGTGCTGCGCCTGCTCCGCAGGCATCTCAGTCTCTGTGTTGTGCACGTATGACTGTGTTATATGATGACATGTCATAGAACGTGAAGGTCATGGGTGGCTCAGGCCCTCTGGCCACCTGAGCCCCCACTGATAACCAAATCAAGCCTCTTCCAGGTTCTGTGCTGTTACTACATTTTCCTTATGACTTCGAAGGTTAGGAATGAGTGTGTGTGTGGTGCTTTTACTATTTAAAGAGAAGTTGTTACTTTGTATATATGATAAAGGCATTTTTTTCTCAGCACCCCCAAATAAAAGCTTGAAAAGGGTCAAATAAAATTTCAATTAAAATGTAAAAAAACACTTTCAATGAGCATATCTGATTCCATTTTATGACCACTACAGTAGACATTTGAAAAGAGACATCTATTTGCAAATAAATATTTCAGTTAAAATGAAAAATAAGCTCTCAAGTGTCGTGCTTACAAGTTTGACCTCACATTGTGGTCGTGCAGCTTCGTGAGAATTCAGGCCGCGGTGGAACCGCGCCAGAGACCTGCTGTTCTGTAACTGACGCAAACCTGGAAGAACGGGGGCTGAGAGCAGGCCGGCGCGGGGGCGGGGGGGGGGGGGCGGGGGGGGGGGGGGGGGGGGGCTGGAGGGATGTGGGAGAGGGCTGTTGGGAGGTACCCTGTACAGGTAAAATTGGTAGGCCTTGCAGACCTGGTGGAAGTTGAGGCTGTTAAAATAGATAAAGAAAAGCAGGAACTGGCAGAGGCTTGAGAGCACCGTTAAGAGGAAGGTGAGGGAGGATGGTGAACATTGTGTTGGCCTTTTGGTTATAGATTTTTATGTATAAGAGAGTTTTTTTTAAATCCCTACTTCATTTTGTCTGTACTTGAAATATCAGTGGGTATCCTAAAAATCAACTTTAATATTACCAATTGCTTGATTCTGGGATATCTAAACAATATCTTTTACAAAGCAAGCATTGTAGGCTGAATTCTTTTTCCCTATGTTCTGCTCCAGCATAAATCTCCAGCATTCCACTAGAGCTAGTGTTATTTCTGATGTCCACTTATGTCATTAAGAGCACACAGCGCCTTATTTTCTGTGTCTTGCCTTTGCTTTAAAATACAAAACGAAAGAAGACAGAATCAGTATCTTTTTCTGGACAGCTAAGGACATCAGCGCGGAGAAAGATCCTGCGGTGGCTCCAACTTGTTTTGCAACTATAGCCACTGCCGCCCCGACCACCTCTGGCCCACAGCCATCCTCTGACGGGGAGTGTCCTGCCGGGGAGTGTCCTGCCGAGTGCATCACAGCGTGTGGTTGGGTCCTGACTCTCCCACACACATCTTACCACATCTGAGACTCTGGACGGGTTACTTATCCCTGCGGCCTCGGCTCCCTCATCTGTATAATGGGGGTTTATAAAGACGACATATTTCAAAGGATAGTTGTGAGGATTAATGAAATAATGTATGATATGTGCTTAGTATTTCCTCAGGTACAATGCATGCTCAGTGTAGTTTATCTATTTGTACCACTATCTGATATTTTATTTTACAAAGGAGCAAGGAAGTATATGACTGACCTCTGTGTTACGGGATTAGAAAGCTGAGGAAGTATGTCTGTGTGCTTAACTTCTTTTACTGAGTTAATATAGATTGGGCAGGTTGCTTAGTTAAACTCCTTTGGAACCTCTTTCCTTTTAGTGTAGACCAGTGTCCCCAAAAGTGTGGCCCCTGATCCAACAGCCTCAGCACCACCTGGGAACTTGTTAGAAATGCAAGTTCCAAGGCCTACATCTGGACCTGTTGGGTAAGAAATAGGTCAGGGCCTGGCAGTCTGTTTTAACAAACCCTCAAATAATTCTGATATACACCAAAGTTTAAGAACCATGGGATTCAACCCTTTCTTTTTTTTTTTTTTTTTTCTTTTTAGAGAGAGAGAAACATCTATTTGTTGTTCCACTTTTTTATCGTTCTTTGGTTGATTCTTGCATGTGCCCCAACTGGGGATTGAACCTGCATCCTTGGCATATGGGGACAGTGCTCTAACCAACTGAGTTACCCGCCCAGAGCCTCAACCATCTGTTTTTAATAAGAGCTTTATTGAAATGTAATTCACATACCATATAATTCATTCATTTAAAATGTGAAATTCAGCCCTGGCTGGTGTAGCTCAGTGGATGGAGCATGGGCCTGTGAAGCAAAGGGTCACTGGTTCGATTCCCAGCCAGGGCACATGCCTGGGTTGCAGGCCAGGTCCCTAGTAGGGACACATGAGAGGCAACCACACACTGAAGTTTCTTTCCCACTCTTTCTCCTTCCCTTCCCCTCTCTCTAAAGTAAATAAATAAAATTATTTTAAAAAATGTTAAATTTAGAGTTGTGCAAGTATAGCCACAGTTGATTTTAGAACATTTTTATCACCCTAAAAAGAAACCCCGAACCCATTAGTGTTCATTCCCCATTTCCCCCCAACCTACCAGCCCTAGCCAACCACTAATCTTTCTGTCTCTATAGATTTGCTCATTCTGGGCATTTCGTATAACTGGAATCATACAATATGCAGCCTTTTTTGTTTGGCCTCTTGCATTTAGCATAATGTCAGGATTCATCCCTGCTGTAGCAGCACTTCAGTTTTTTTAATAGCTGGCTAATACCTCATTGTACGGATATGCCACGTTTTGTTTATCCATCGTTGATGGGTGTTTGGATTGTTCCCACTTTTTGACTGTTACAAATGATGCTTCTGTGAACATTTGTGTACAAGCTTTTGTGTGGACATATGTATATACCCAGGGATGGAATGGTCAGGCCAGGTAGTAACCCTGCGTTTAATCTTGAGGAAATGCCGGGCTGTTTTCCAAAGTGAGTGTACGACTTTGTATTCCTGCCAACCGTGTGTGAGGGTTCCAATATATTCCCATCTTCATCAACACTTGTTATTATCTGCTAGACCATATTTTGAGATAATGAATTCTATAAACTTAATACACTATTTTCCCAGAAGTTAAATCATTGACTTTCCGAGGTTGTCTTTTACTTGTTATTCCTGAGATTAGATACCTAGTCTCATGTTTGTACTATCCATTTTATGATTTTACAAACTTCCATGATATTTTTTGGTCAGTTTAATTTTGAAACAACGAAGCTAGGGACTTTTTAATTCTCTAATACGTCTAATCTAGTAATTGTTGAATAAATGCATTTTTGATTAGTTGATTCCCAAATATTTCTTGACTATAGACATTCTTTAGCTTTGCAGAACACCTGCTATAAAAAAGAACTCACTTTCTTGACCTTGAGATTCTCAGTGAAACCCCGAGGTAAAGAAGCGGGGCCAGACTAGAGCCGCTGTTCCTCACAGCTGTATTCTTTTCCAGAGGAATGGCTTCTCGTTGGAACCAAACAGGGACACCTTCTTCTCTATAGGATTCGGAAGGACGTTGGTAAGTGATGACTTTCCAAAACTGAGAAATGGCTTACTATCCATGCCAAGAAGAAATTTTGATAGTCGGCTAGTACACAAGTATAAGATCAGTGATTTCTGGACGACTGAAGGAGTGACTGGGGGCTGGGAGCAGCCCAGTGGGACCGTGGGGAGAAGCATGTGAGAATCTCCAGGGTTTTGGTTTGTTTGTTTCAGACGATATACCCAGATGCCCATGAGGATGGGGGTGGGGGGTGGCAGTTGTGGGGGACTGGATGTTCCTCCCTTCCTCAATTTTTTGAAACTGACTGCCAGAATTAAGAAATATTACTTATGGGAAGAAGATTTTTCTGTAAATAATATGGTAATAGAAAAAAATAGGAGTCATTGATTTAAAAGACCTTACCAACTTAAGAGGGGTGGAGCAGGAGGAGAAAGGCCTGGGTTTGAGTCCAGCTTCACTTCTCTTTGACCACTTGACGGAGTCGGTCCTTCCAATGTCATTTTTCTCTCTGGTGGACTGTCTGTTTTCCTTACAAATTTGTTGGGGTCGGATGCAATAAAATGTTTGAAAGGACTTTAAAAACTACAGTTCTAATCAAATGTGACTTTGTCAGTAAAAATGTAGAATAGCAACTAAAATGTTTGACATGTCACATGTGACTCTGTTTGCGTACCCTCTAACACAAGAAAGCCCCTCGTTTCCCTTTCCTAATTTTATTTCTGTGCTCTCTTTGTGGGGAGTTGGTGTGTTCGGTTATGATGCCCTGGAGCATCAGCTCTGTGGAAATCTGCTGTTAATGCCACAGTGGGTTGAACCATGTGAAGTTGTCATTATTTAACCATAGTAGAAAAAAAAGATTTCATAGGTTTCACCCTAGTAAATAACTTTCTGTAGTGAATAGCTTAAGGAAAAGTGGAAACACAGCCTTCTCTTCAGAACCTGGAGCAAAGAATGGTAACATTGGGAGGAAAGAATACCTTACTAGTGTAGGGAAGGAGGAAAAATCTTTTTCCCTCTACTCATTTTAGGTTCACTGGCTAGGGATGTGTAAGTTAGACCGACGAAAGACAGATTAACAAGAGAAAAACAAGCAGGGGTTTATTAACTTGAGCACTTGGGAGGGATTAGAACTTGGGCCTCTGCATCATCCTAATAAGCAAACTGTAAATGTTTAGGGAAGTGACCAAAGGAAAAGACCTTTGCACTTTTAGAGTGGCAGATTGCGGGGAGGCAAACATACGGGGGAGCCGATGGGAGACGAGTTGGTTAACGCAGATTCCTCTGCTGCCGTCTCTGGGCTGATCCGGGTCATCTTGTCGCTGTAGGGAAGGGAAAAAATTCTGTCCTTCCTGATAGAGAGGAGAGGAGAGGCAGTTTTGTAAATTTATGTCCTGCTTTTAGGCAAATAGGAGGAGAGCAGAGAGAGCTTTTCTTATATCTGCTTCTTCTCAGCTGCCTTCAGCTCAGAATAATTCTTAAGTCAAAGTGCAGTAGGAAGAGGAAGACACGTGGCCAAGGTCTGTGGTAAGGTAAGAAGAGAACCCAGAAGTTCCAAACAGAGCGTGTATTTCATTTCTAAGTGTTTCAGCTTTCCTTTAAATCGGGAATCAGCAAACTTGTTCCAAAAAGGACCAAATAGTAAATATTTTAATCTTCGCAGGCTGAAAGATCTGTTGTGATCACTCAGCTCTGCTGTTGTAGCTAAAGGGCGGCCAGATAATGTTAGTGAAGGGGTGTGACTATGTTCCAATGAAACCTCCTTTACAGAAACATGTCAAGGGCCGGATGGGACCCATGGGCAGCACTTGGCTGGCCCTTGCTTTAAATTTTTAGTCCTCAAAGCCAGGATATTTGCATTCTATAACATCTACCCAGTCTGCAATTTGAAAATTAAGCTTGCTTTGGATTTTATTCAGCATCCAACAGCGGTGTTTGACTGTATACTTAGGGCTTGGATACTGTGCAGGACACGGATTTAAGATCCTGATATTCTTTTCCCCGATTGATAATCAGTTCTTTGTACCATCAGATACTAAATACTACGATAAAGCGACTTGTTTATATACCATTTCTGTATAAGTGGTGAGAAATTGAAAATTAGACTATAAAGACCAATTGTTCAACCTAGTGTAGACTCGAACCAGTAGTGTTAGTGCTGGTCTGACTGGGAACGCTGGTGACCCTTGCCCTGTGATCAGTCCGCCATGGCACCTTTAACAAGTCCGTTAATCTACCTGGGCCTCAGTTTCCCCATAGGCAACTCGAACACCAATAGTAACCTGCCTTAGACTGTTAAGAAATCAAACCCTGATTAGAAACTTTACTTCTTCCCGTATCCTTAGAGAACAGTTCAATTCTGGCCCAGCTGTGCTCTGTTTATGGGCCAGAAATAGACCTGGGCCTCCGTGAATCAGCCATAGAACTAACTCGACTTCTAAATTTGAGATATTCCAAACTGGGTAGGTCTGCAACTAGCCTGTCTTTCTGAGAAAGGGAGTGGGTAGTAAGATGTCATGGAAAGACCAGGGTTAAGGGCACCCAGTCCTCATCTGACCTGAGCCATCTCCTGTGAGCTCAGAAAAGTCTCTCAGCCTCTCTCTGCTCGGGTCTGAAAACAAAGGGATTAGATTTGTTCACAGACTGTCTTTACAACTTTAGGTTGGCCTTTCAGAGGATCTGCAAGGTAAAAACTAAGTTTACAGCAACACTAAAACATTATTTTTTTTCCACTGACAATTATTGACATTTGCACCAAGGGTACAAAAGTAATGGCCACTGACACTTCTGGCCCGTTAGCACAAGGTCAAGACGACCGTCAGCAAACGTGTTTGCACCAAACCACGGTGGCGGTCGTGTTCTCCAACGTGCACCACAGGTGGTTTTGGTTTTGTCAAAGCTAGTTCACTTAAGACTGTTCTTTGTGAGGCAGTAAAAAATATTAATTTTATTATATCTTGACCTATGAGAACACATCTTTTTAATACTCTCTGTGATGTAATGGGAAGTTCACATAAAGCTCTTTGGCCAGGTGCCAAGGCAGGGGGCACAGTAGCTGCTCTGTTTGGAAAAGTGCTTGTGTGTCTGAGTTCTGAGCCGAACTGGCCACTTTTCTTCATGGAGCATCATTCCTGCTTTTAAGAGTGACAGACAGGTAGACTGTGGTTTCTCAGACCACTTGGGTATTTGGTAGATATTTTCTCAAAGATGAGCAATGGGAACCTGTCACTTCAAAGAAAACAACTGGCAGTTTTTATTGCTAATGATAAAGTTAGGGCCTTTGGGAGAAAATCAGAATTTTGGAAAACGTGTGTCCACCCCCGTGAGCTTGACAGCTTCTTGATGCTAAGGATTTTTCTGATGCGATTGTGGAGGGGTGATGAGTGTGCGTTGGTTGCATATGCACCTTGTAAAGAAGCGTGCCGACACTGGGAAGGCTGCATCGCGCAGGGAACCAGGGTTTTCCAGGGCACAAAGTTTCTGAATCATAAGGGAGAGATCCATTCAAAGAGATCCACTGGTAAGACAGACCAGTCAGTGGACTTCGGAGGAACAGTTCATTAATAGGTTTCAGATTTCACATCGTAAGAAACTCCATTTGTCAAGTTTTGGTATAGTCTCACAAAAGATGATCTGCACTTATCCGGAAAAGCTGTTAAACTATTCTTCCCTGTCCGACTCCTTGCCCGTGTGAGGACCGATGTGTGGCCTGTGCTTCAGCCAAAACGATGTTTCGAAACAGACTCAGTGCAGAAGCAGATGTGGGAGTCCAGCTGTCTTCTTTCAACCCAGACATGCAAAAATGTAAAACAGTGGATTTTTTTAACTTGGAAAAGCAGTTTTTTCCATTGAAATATGTTATTTATGCTAAATGTAATGGGTTTATTACTGTTATTTTTGAGTTGATAAATATGTATTAAAAATATTCAGTTTTAATTTCTAGTATGGCAAGCATTGGTAGCTATAACCCACATAAAGGCTTTGGGGTCCTCAGTAATTTTTAAGATTATGAAGCATCCTGAGAACATTGAGAATCTTTGCCCTAGAACATTATGCTTATAAAGAGAATCATTAGAAGTAATTTTTTTAAAAAAAGAAGTAAGAATAAAGCCTTTTTCAAATAGAGAACTCTTTATCAAGTAGGAAGTGGCTGGATTATTTTTTTCTTGTGAAATACAATGGCAGAAATACACAGCATGTTTCTGAATCTCCCCAAACTTTAGGGCCCCTTCTTTGTCTTCTCTGCTGAGTCCCACATGGAGGAAATATGACCAACTTTGGTGATGTGGGCCGTGGGGGCTGCCTCAAAAAAATCTCCCCCGACTTTGAGTGGGCAGGAAACCACCTGGGTGTGTGGAGCAGCCGGGGTCAGTGCTGTGAACAGTTCCTCCTCGTGCTGGGAGGTGTGGCCTCCCGCCTGGGCTTTCCAGGCAGCTCCAAGCATGTTTCTGGGCTGCCTTTCCACCTGGTTGCTGCCTAATTGCTTGACCCATTAGATGCCTCAGATATGAAATTAGAATAGTAATACTACCTCTTTCTTGGGGGGTAGCTGTGAGGTTACAGAAAACTTATTTTTAAACCCAATTAATGATAGCTTCTATTATTAATTATTTTCTGTTTTTACTTTCTGGCAACTTTTGAGGCTGAGTATTTTTGTTATCCCAGCAAGGCTGGCTTCGTGCGTTTTTATGGTACATAACTTTCCCCCCTTTTTTGCCAGCAGATGTGGCAGCACCTGAAAGTGGCAGTAAGTGTAGATGCATTCAGTCGCTTTAGCTCTGGGGAAGGTGTGGAGTGTGTTTGCTCTGTCCCAGGACCTCAGGCAGCGGCTGGGATTTAGTCGGTCTGGATCTAAGGATGCTTTGGGCTGGATTTCATTGCTTGGGCTCTTACATTTGACTGTTACTTTCCACACTCTTTTTTTGTGAAATACTTTGCCAAGGTACTGTTTGGCAGGATAAGATCTCAGACTCACAAGTACCTTGCAGCTTCAGTAAACTTCTGTGGTGTGATACTCTCTGCTAATGCCAAGTGCATGAGATCCTCTGTTCTAAAATTGGAGTTGAAAGCAACTTACTATATGCAATCAAGACAGCTGGCTCTCCTACATCTCCCACTTCTAGTCCTTTAGGAATTTTTAAAGATTCATGTAGGAGAGCAGTGTGGAGCGGCACTTTTTTGTTGCAGTTATTCGTATTGTATTCCTCCGTTTGGAACTGTGAATGTTTCTCTTCCATAGGCTGCAACAGGTTTGAAGTGACACTAGAGAAATCCAATAAGAACTTCTCCAAAAAGATTCAGCAGGTAGGCAGAGATGGTGGCTGCTACATTTATATTTGACTTCTAGGAGACCCTCTCCAAACCAGAACTTTGGTAACATTGTTTAACTCTGAATCCTCTGCTCTGTTTATGTAGGGATCTCTGTCCATCCATCATGGGCCTGAGATCCTTTCATAGGCGGTTGTGATTGCTCATAAGTAAAAGTCAGATCCCTGTCATTGGTGTAGGCCCTTCAGTCTCTTTTTAGTACCGTGGTGAAGTGAACATCTGAGCTAAACCTTGCCAGGAATGTTTAACTGAGTCTAATGATTTGCTATTTTTCAGATCCATGTGGTTTCCCAGTTTAAGATTCTAGTCAGCTTGTTAGGTAAGAAAAGGGGTTATGATTGTATTTCATGTGTGAAAAAATATAAGGTACAACCTAATTAATTCCTTCATGGTTAATTTGATAGGCATTACTTAACAATGACACTGACATGTTCCAAACCAGATATAACAGGGTACACAGGTCACTCAGGCAGCAGCATCCCGGATAAAATTGAGCTCTGTTCTCAAGGGAGTGTCACTTCATTCATTCACTCATTCATTCATGCAGTAATCAAGCAAATATTCATTAAGCCCCGCCCTGGTCACTGGGAATACCAAGTTGAATGAGATGGTTTTTATCCTGTGCTCTGATTCTGATGACTGAAATGATAGAAAGTACCTTTGCCATTTGTAATGCAAAGGTACTTTGCATGTGTAATGCAAAGTACCTTTTTGCCATGTGTAATGCACACTTTTTCTGCCCACATTTTTGAGGGAAAGTTAAGGATGCACATTATACATAGGTATAATGAATACGTAATCCCGTGTATAGCATGAAATCCTGAAATTGTGAGTGTGCATTATACACGGAAAAATACAGTAATCATGGAACAGTGCAGAAAGTTATAGTGGGAAGTTATAAAAAGTGCTGTGGAATATAGTAATGGGAGGGACAGCATTATCTAGTGGATGATTGGGATTTTGACAGAAAGAAAGAGATAGGAAGAACATTGTAGGCAGAGGGTACAGCTTCAGCAAAGGCCCTGGCCAGACTTGGGTTATGTGGTGGAGAGTGAGTGACGAGAGACAGGTGAAAGACAGATCAGAGCCAAGCCACTCACGGCCTGTGTAAAAGCCACGGCTGGGTGGAAGACAGCCAGTGAGGACTTTTCTTGACAAGCAGGTGACTGGAAACATGAGTACTGCACACTCAGTGCTGTCCAGCCCAGGGCCCAAATGGTAGAATCATTTTAAACCTAGGTTCTAGGTTGATAGAGGAACATTTGAAGTAACTGAGTCTTATGACAAAAGTTAGCTATGAGGCCCTACTGAAGTCATTTTTCTTGCTTTGCTAGAAAAGAAATCCTTGTGGTAGATTTGTACAAAGTCCGCAGGGGATTTCCTTTCTCTTGTTAGAGCCTCCTAATGTAAGTAGCTTTGAAAACCACTTCTTGTGCAAATATTACATCACAAATTTCCAGACTTGAGAAAGAGGATAACAGTGCTTTTGAAGTGAAAGAGCTCTTTTGTTCAAGCCAGCCCAAATTTAAAGGGACAGAATACCCAAGTTCAGAAGACTGAGTGGCCTCCGGACTGTTTTGTAGTGTAATTCTGGGGATAGACCAGAATAAACCATGTTAGTGAAACTGAAGGTACATCTTACAGCCTTGCCGTTGGGTTCTTGTGGTTGTTATAGTTATTATTATTTTTTTGTCTTGAAGGTGGCTATACTAGAGAATTATCATAATTTATTGTGATGTTTTACCTCCCTCTAAACAGAAAATAATATTTATGTCCATGACCTACTGACATTTCAACAAATCACTACAGTTTCGAAGGCGAAGGGAGCGTCTCTGTTCACATGTGACCTCCAGGTAAGCGGGCAGGATGAAGCTGGACTTTGCGCTTTGATAAGCACAGTCTGACCTGTATCATTTCTGCCATTAAATGGGAAGAATAACATTGATATCCAAACCCAGCAGGGACTTCAAAGAGCGTATCTGATTTTGGATTGTAGTGGAGCAGTTTCCCCCTTAGCATGTAGTCTGAGGCTGAAACGTTGCCTTCCTGGTCTGTATGCGCCCGATGTCTGCAAGGCAGGAGGCAACTCGCTAAGGATGCAGCACCTGTCAGGGACAAACCGTGACTGGGAAATCAGACCCGTGAGCCTACCGTGAACATAACTAAGAGACATCAGATTGACTCTTGTTCTAAGCATATCATCGTGCTCTTTGTCTTGAGAGAGTTTTTGTTTTTCAGGAAAGACATTTCTCCATATTTTTGCCAATTCGTCACCCCTACGTTCTTCAAAATCTCCCTCACCTCCAGCATGGAGCACTTTTTAGCATTTATGGTCTGCATCAAAACAGCATTGTTTTACGTGTAGATGTTTTTTTCCCCAAGTCTCCTTTAAAGGATCAGAAGTGGCCATTGGCTTATGCTGACCTCTGACCCAGCATGTATTGCCAGCCATGAGCGAGAAACATTGAAGAAAAAAAGGAGGAAGCTGTTATGTATTGTAGGTGAAGGCCTGCCCGGGGATCTTCCCCTCTGAATTACAAATATCCACAGGATTTGGGGGCCTTCGACCCGCAGCCTGTGGGGAAGAAGGGCTTATTGGCCCGTCGTTTCTAAGTGCATCTTAGAGGGTGGTGGTCCTCAGCTCAGCTTGTCTGGCAGCCTGACTCAGTTTGTCAGGGGATTTTCAGACTAGTGGCCATTTCAAGGTAGAAAATCTCTGACCTAGTTGTCATTCAGTTATAGAGGCATTGTGTGTGCATCCTCATTTGCTCCGGGTGTGTCTTCCCAGCACTCGGAGACTGGCGAGGAGGTGTTACGGATGTGTGTAGCTGTGAAAAAGAAGCTGCAGCTCTATTTCTGGAAGGACAGGGAGTTTCATGAATTGCAGGTAAAGTCCACTGTTCCCCGGAATTTCATGAATTGCAGGTCCAGTCCACTGTTACCTGGTCCATGGGCTCGGTGGGAGGTGCTGCTGTGGTTGCCTCACAGCTTGAAAGACTAATGGTTTAGTTGTAGTGAAGGTCAGGAGCTCAGGCTTACAGTTCTCTCCAGATGGGCACTCTGCTATGAATGCCTCGTGTGTACACGGGAGCGTGTTTGTACCCGCTGGCCACAGCCTCGTGGTCTTCAGAAGCAGCAGCAATACAACTGTACAGCATCTGTACAGATTGATTTCTTTCAGAGTGGGTTTTCACCTTTTCCAGGTACACATTGTCCAGTACTTGGGTGACTTACAGTAAGTCCTCACTTAACATTGATAGATGGTGCAACTTCAAGCAGAACAGCATAGAACCAAATAGGCTAACTGATATAAACAAGAGTTAAATTCCTACACCATCTTGTCACATTATAACAAAATGATGTTGAAGGAAATGATGTTATTCGAGGTCTGTTTTTATTATGGGTGGTTTCCTGGTCTTGTTCTTCTAGAATTGAATTCAGACAAGGATGAGGGTGATTTTGCAGATGAGGGGCAGAAAAAACAGGAAGGTCATGGCTTTTTTTTTTTAACATCTTCCCAATTAAACTCTCGCTCTCTTTCTTCAGGGGGACTTCAGTGTACCAGATGTGCCCAAGTCCATGGCATGGTGTGAAAATTCTATCTGTGTGGGTTTCAAGAGAGACTACTACCTGATAAGGGTAAAAGTGGATATTTTGCCAATAATCTGTTCTTCGTCTCCTATAGTTTTGCTTTTGCCACAGTGTCGTGTAAGTGGAATCATACAGTATGGAGCCTTTTGAGTCTGGCTTCTTTCACTTAGCATAATGCATTTGACAGCCATCTGTGTTGTGTGTCAATTTATTCTTTTTTTATAGCTGAGTAATGTCTATGGTGTGAAAGGACTACACTTTGTTTATGCATGCATCAGCTGACGGGCAGTTTCCAATTTTTAGCCATCTGATAAAGCTGCTATAAACGTTTGCATGTAGGTTTTGTGTAATGAAATTATTTACTTTTCATTTCTCTTGGGCCAATGCCTAGTGGTGAGATTGCCAGGTTGCATCTCAAGTGTATGTGTAACTTTGAAAGAAACTAACAGAACAACGGTACCATTTTGCACTCTCACCAGCAGTGCGTGAGTTCCAGTTGCTCTTCATCCTGGCCAGCACTGGGCATTGTCTCTGTGTTAGAGAAAAAGAGAGCTGGTTCCACATGGCGATGACAGAATGTTTCATAACAAATTCTGTTTGTTATCTATGTCCTTATGCCACACGAGGACTGTTACTGGCTTCTGTAGGTTTTGAGTTTCATCTTGATTTTTCCAGACTATGTTCATGCCTCTGGCCAGAGAATGCTGGGTGACTCACTTTGTGTCTTCCTGTAGGTGGATGGAAAGGGGGCTATCAAAGAGCTCTTTCCAACAGGAAAACAGTTGGAGCCCTTAGTTGCACCTCTGGCAGACAGAAAAGTGGCCGTGGGCCAGGACGATCTCACCGTGGTGCTCAACGAGGAGGGGATCTGCACACAGAAGTGCGCCCTGAACTGGACAGACATACCAGTGGCCATGGGTGAGACCAGCAGGGGCTGCCGGCGCCCACTCCGGGCTGGGTTGGGAGCCACCTTCGAAGAAGGGAAGCCCGTTCGTAGCTGTAGCAGACTGTGGTTTACAGCTGTATTCACTCTCGGTTCCCCTTCTTATAAGTAGACGACTGTTGTAGGGTTATGAAAAATGGGATTCTGTTTTTTGTAGGAAGCTGATTTTTTCTCCCCAAAGGGGAAAAATCTAAACAGAATTATACATTTTAGAAATAATTGTCTACCGTTATTTTTACTTCTTAGGTCTTTTTTAATGGTTTTATTGTATCCTC
>PVKM010019375.1:0-24243 GCA_004027735.1 Carollia perspicillata
GTCATGATACTACAAAAATCCTAGCAGAAAACATAGGCAATAACATTTCAAATATCTCATGTAGCAATATTTTTGCTGATATATCTCCTAGGGCAAGGGAAATAAAGGAAAATAATGCATGGGACTACATCAAATTAAAAAGCTTCTGCACAGCTAAAGGAACCATCATCAAAATGAAAAGGGAATCAACTGTATGGGAGAATATATTGCCAATAATACACTGGATGAGGATTTAATCACTGAAATATATAAAGAATACATATAACTCAACACCAGAAAGACTAACAACACAATTAAAAAATGGGAAAAGGACCTGAACAGACACTTAGGACATACAGAAGGCCCATAGACATATGAAAAGATGATCAGCATCACTAGCCATCAGGGAGAAGTAAATTAAAACAACAATGAGATATCACCTCATACCTGCCAAAATTGCTATCATTAATAATTCAACAAACAACAAATGCTGGTAAGGATGCAGAGAAAAGGGAATTCTCGTACACTGTTGGTGGGAATGTACACTGGAGCAGCCACTGTAGAAAACAGTATAGATTTCCCTCAAAATATTAAAAATGGAACTACCTTTTGACTCACTGTCTCCACTGCTGGGAATATATCCTAAGATCCCCAAAACAGCAATTCAAAAGATTTTTGGCATCCCTGTGTGCATAGCAACACTATTTATAATAGCCAAGATCTGGCAACAGCCTAAGTGCTCATTGGTAGATTAGTGGATTAAAAAACTCTGGTACATTTACATAATGGAGTACTACTCAGCAGAAAGAAAGAAGGAGCTCCAACCTTTCATGACAGCATGGATGGAACTGGAGACTATTATGCTAAATGAAATAAGCCCATCGGTGACAGACAAATACCAGATGATCTCACTTATAAGAGGAATCTAATGAACAAAGTAAAGTAATGAGCAACATAGAACCAGAGTCATAGAATCATAGAGTGGATTGACAGCTGTAAGAGGGAGCGAGGGAGGTGGGACTGTTTGAAAGAAGGTGAAGGGATTAGTCAGAGAACATATAGGAAGGACCCAGGGACATGGAAAACAGTGTGTAGAATGTCTATGGAAATGATGAGCAGGCAGGATGGAGAGGGATGCAGGTAAAAATTGGGAAAACTGTAATACAATAAACAATAAAAAAATTTTTTAAAGACAATTCACTTTTACTATTCCTATCTTAGCACCACCCTCTTTCTGTTGATATTTGAAAGTTATATTATTATTTCTTTCTTCTTGATTGTACATTCAATTATATACTTAAATACTTCCTTGATGTAGTGCAGACTACATGGTATTTGGCTCTCCACTTTATAAGTACTTTCAATGTTAGCATTTATTTTATATTGAAATAACCACAATTTAGTTTTTGTTAAGTTATTCCCTGATTGATTCTAAAACAAACTAACAAAAAAGGAGTAAACAAAGTTCACATAGTTAGGACCATGTTGAAATTATTTGCTCTTGAACCAGGTAGTATGAAGGGAAGATGAAATATACCTGCCAGTCTTCCAAGGGCATCACCTAGCAACTATGTACATCACTTCTGTCTACATGCTACTGGCCAGAACTCAGTAACATGGTCTCAACAAGATGCAAAGGGCATTTGGAAATGAAACCTTCATTTAGAAAAGTCTTCAGCCTAGTTAAGGGGACACCCAAGATCTTTGCCTACTGAGTTTCAAACTTGCCAGATCCCAGTCCCATGAATTTCTAATTTACCAGCCTTTATAATCACATTATATCAATATACATGTTCACATTTTATATGTACAGAACACACTTAGATCATGCAGATAAATTCATAATATGTGGTTTTGTTCTTTAAGGTAGGTTCCAAGTCTGTGCCTGAGTTGTACAGTACTTTTTATCCTGAGAGCAAGTATCCAAATATGTGTGGATACATGTGTGTGTGAGGGTGTCTGCATGTGTATTTTAACCTCCTATTGGTTCTGAAACAGATAGAAAAAATTTAATCAAACAAGAAAAACTGATAGCAAAAAAGTTCTAAAAATCACTCTGTTCATTTGGATATAATTAATGCAGACAGCCATTTGAGGTCACGAACTAATTTTTCCTCGACTAAACAGATTAAATCTAATAGTTACATTAGTTAAATTGGACAGAAATGTGGGTCCTCTTTGCAGGGTTTAAAAAATGGGTTTCAGTTATTATTAGACTGCTGAAAATTACCAAGTTTGAAAAGAAGACATTCAGACATATCAAAAAATACCGTTTTCTCAGGATCCAAACCAAATGGAACAAAAACTCTGTTCAACTATAAATTGACATGCTAAAATGGAATTCATTCCTAAAATAACAACTTCCAAATCTTGGCCACATTTTGAGTCAACAAAGAGTTGTCTTCATTATGACTTAAAAATAAGTATTATTGAGTATGCATTCCACCTTACAAGGTGGATGGATTTGGTTTTACCTTCAAATGCCTCTCCTTCCTCCAAGATATATGATTATTTTATTAATCAAGGCAAACTAGGCTTTGAAACACTGCTGAGCCAACATTTCCCTATCTTAAAAAGTGTGCAATCTGCACCTAATTTTAGATCACATGTTACAAGAGGAAGAACCAGTATAAATGGGCAACAATGTTAGAATCCCATGCCAATTTTCATACATGAGTATTTTTACATTTCTGATCGAACCAATTAAAATCTACACTGAACAACTAATCAATTAAAAGAAAAATATAGAAAAAATGGTGTGTTATTCAAACCATTTTGATACTTTCTTTTAAACCAGTGTGATGTGCTTTTAAACCAGTGTACTGAGTGCTTTACAGTCAAAACATACAGAAATCAAGTTGCCTCCAAATTATTATTCATAACTCCATCTTGATCCTGTTATGAAGGAAGGTAAATGGCAGGTTATAGAGTCACGAAAGCTCCTTACATAGGATCCGCAGTGCGTTAGAGCACAGGACAAAAGTAGAAATAAAATTACACTAAGGATTTCTTTGATTGGTTAGTTGTGTGGATTTAAAAAACAAAATTAGAAACAGGAAGGCTTCTATGGTATGAAACACAGATGTATCAAGTAGACAAGATCATTACATGTAGCTATAGTCTTTAAGGTATGTTCAAACTCTGTGCTTCTACTGTATGTTTTATTTTAAGATGAGAAGCTATCCTTTGACTATATCCAGTTGACCCCCCAATTTAATTTGGCTTCTGCACTAAAAATTAAGTTTCTGATCTAGTTCCTGACTTTAAAAAATTAAAACAATACATACAAAATATTGGGATTTCTTAATACTTTTGAAAAAAGCACATTTACCAATGCTGAAAAAGAACTAATGGTGAAAATGGGCTTCCGTTGAGTAGCAGCTGCTGCCTTTACAAAGGCAGCGACAATTCTCTCTTGTCTGTCTTTTCTCTCTCTCCTGCCACCTCCTCCCAATTTCCCTCCTGAGTCTGCATCTCGGACTCTGTTAACCCATCTCCTTTGCATCTACAGACTCTAATGTTTGCCATTCCAAGTGGAAAATATTACTATTATTTTGTTTTACTGCCCTCTTTCTTTTGTACATTTTTTAAAATTAAAAAAGTTGTGTTAAGTGGTAAGGAGTACTCATTTCTTTCAAAGAGAAAAATATTTGATTGACAGGTTATATAAACCATGTTTGATTTCAGAAGAGTAATTAAGAAACCATTAAAAAGAAAAATTCAGAAAAATGTTCAAAATATATTGTAAGGTGATCAAAAATGTAAAAACTATATATTGTGTATAAAAGTATGCTTTTATGCTTATCCACAAGGAACTTTTAACAGTAGATACCTCTGAAATTGGGAATGTGGGTAATGGGGTGGTGTTGAGAAGGCATATTTTTGCTTGCATTTTCCCCCATGTTCACTGCCTAGATTTACCATCAGCATAAATTATCATTAAAATTAATAATAGTTTTTACATTATTAATAGTGTGCCATTGAAAAAATCTTATATGTATGTATATCACTTTATTTGCATAATATTTTCATATACATTATTATCTAATCTGCTCTTTATTATACCCTGATGAGGTAGGCACTTAGATAATGTTTTTTCAGATCAGGAAAAAGTTAACGGGGTTAATCAATCTACATCAAGTCATACAACCAGAGAGATTTAAAGCCAGGATCACACTAAGTGTATCTGTCAAAACAGGCTAGGTTACAAGGTAGTAACAAACACTGCTCCCATCTCAGTGGCTTCAAACCACAAGGGGTTTTTTGTTGTTGTTCCCTTATTTATTTGTTTTAAGTTACACGTCCAGTGAGAGTCAGCTGTAGCTCTGTTTCATCTTGTCTTCATTGTGGGATTCAGGCTGCCAGGGCAGCCACTATCCAGGTCACAGCTGGTCATCATGGCAAAGGATAGGTCTTACATTGCAACAGAAGCCTTGGTAACCCCTAACTACAACTCAATGGCAAACTGGTCACATGCTTTATCCAATCACAAGAGCTCCTGTAAATTTTTCTGGCCACATACCAAGAACTGGGGGAAGAGCAGGAGATAGAATAATTGGTACATTTAATCACCAATACCCCAAAGCTTCTAAATCCAGGTCTCCCCTCATAAATTAGTACAACTGCATGGACCTCTAAGTACCTCATATGTCAAATAACACTTTCACTGAAAACTACCCTCATACAAATGAGTTTAAATATATATAGAAAAGTGTGTCATACTCATCTATCTTATATAACTGTAAAAATACCCTGTCCTGTTTTTCTTTTTTACTCAGATATCCTCAGATTATTGCAGCCAGTAAGTGTTTTGTCATTCAGTGGGTAGGAAGAAACATTGAAATTGATCATCTCAATGCCCATTTAAGCCACATCGAGGATGGAGTATTAACATAAGGGAAAACCAGCTGCAGCCTATAGAGAGCTTTCTGCATTGCACGGCATACACTATAAACAAGCATCTCCAAACATCCCAGGCTCTTAACCTCAATCACATATCCTTAACCAGATGTCAATTCAGGAACATATTTTCTAAATAATGATAATGTAATATCCATTAGTAAATAAGAGACATCAATTACATTAAATATCGTGCTTGGGCTGCCAGATAATTGTGGATAAAACACATTGATAAACAATGCTCTTTTCCAGCCAAGGGCAGGAATGAATGCAGTGAGTTGTCAAAGAGCCATACAGAAAGATATTCTGCACCTTTCTGTGTGTCACAGCAGCTGTTAATCAGGTACAGTACAGGTAATTGAAGTAAAGTTGACAAAATTATAAGAATAGGAGTCCAGATTAATGAAGTCATTTTCAGAAAGAAAGCATAAACCAAGACTAGAAAGCCCTGAGATGTGAAACCTACAACTGAGTGACTTACAGTCTAGGTGCACAGAGAAGATGGGGGATGAGTAAGGGAACAGTGACCTGAGGTTACATAAATAAATAGACAACTGGATCGGAGGAGAAGGGCATTTTAAAAAACCACTGCAAAGGAATAATCCAGGACCTGGGAACTGAGTGGATGTGGACAGAGAGAAGTGAGATCAATACAAAAAGATGAACCACACACATGCAAGCATTGTGTGTGCACATACATAGATACGCATGTGTGTGCTCGCATGCACAGATGAAACACTTGTTTGTGGAGAGTAATTGTATCACAGACAGAAACAGACACTGTAAAGGGGTTTCGTTGCTCCCTGCTGATGGGAAGAAGTTTTCTTTGAGTTTAATCTTGGTCATGTCAAATCTGAGATGATGGAGGGACTTGGGCATGAAATGGTTTTGCAGAGCCATTCTCTTTGCAGAATTGTGCTCTAGAGAGAGAGCATAAGGTAGCATTTGCAGTTTTAGAAATCACCCGTGTGGGAAGGTTCAGAGATAGTTTTAAGTTATCCATAAAAATAGTGTCTTACTATAAATCAGCTTATTTGAAATTTTTGTGTTTTTAAATATTTTTTTGCTTGTGTACTATTATTCTACCTTGTTCTGGGAAGAGTTTGATAAGGCCTAAAAATTTAAAACCATAAGAAACAAAAGGTAAAGGTAAAGACATAATATATCTTCAACTACTTCAACTTCTCACTTAATACATATGTAAGATAGTAGTTGAAGTACAGAGAGTGAAGATAATCTCCAAAAGAAAGGACGCCAAGGAGAGGATGCTACACATAGAGAGGTTGGGCTTATTGAATGCACTGCTAGCCAGGGGTGACAGGAAGAGACGGGCTGACAGAAGAGGGACTTCAGAGCAAAGAACAGATCTGAGAAATCTTTCTCTCCTGTTCTGATGGCCATTTTTTCATGTTTTAGAGTATTCTTCAGAAAAGCACTTTAACATAATGAACTTCCTTCAGTTCTAATAAGATCATTTTTCATAGCTATTTCGGTAGACAGTCAAAAATTGTGGTGTGTTATCAGCAAGAAAAAAGAAAAGAACTGGTCTGGAGAGAAGTCAACCAAGGAAACGTAGGAATGCCTCAAATGGTTTGAAGCGGTTTTGTAAAACACAAATCTGTGGGTAATGGTGATCGTTATCTGATTGGAGAAACCTCATATTCCACATGTATAAATACCCACATACTTGTGATTTATTAATTTATTAATTGGATAATTTATAAATTTATTTAAGAAGAAAAGCAAAGAAGAAATACAGGTTCCACAGTACAACTTTTGATCACACAGCAGATAGGGCTTTGCCTGAGAAATCAGTTGCTGTGCAAACACCACCCAGTGCCCTTACACAAACCTAGACAGGGCTGCCTACGCACACCCAGGCTGTTTGGGACAGCCTCTTGCTCCTAGGCTGCAAACCACACAGCACAGTACTGTACCAAACACTGTAGGCAATTATAATACAAGGGTAATTATGTAATTAAACATATCTGAACATAGAAAAAGTACAGTAAAAATACTGTATAAAATTTTTAAAACAGTACACCTGTATAAGACACTTACCACGAATGGAGCTTGAAAGACTGAAAGTTGCTCTGTGTAAATAAGTGTGTAAATGGTGAATGAATGTAAAGTTTAGGACATTACCATACACTACTGTAGACTTTATCAACACTGCATAATTAGTCTACACTAAATATATATTTTTATTCCTTCTTACTGTAACTAGATATTTAAATATTTTTTAACTTTTTGACTCTTTTATAACAGCTTAAACCATTGTACACCTATATAAAATTCTTTATATTTTAATTCTATAATCTTTCTTTCATTTTAAAATTTTATTTATTTATTTATTCATTTAAAAAATTTTGTTAAAAACTAAGATACAAACACACACATCAGCCAAGGCCTCCCCAGGGGCAGCACCATCAGCATCTCTCTCTCCCGCCACCACATCTTGTCCACAGAACGGTCTTCTGGGGCAGTAACACTCATGGAGCTTTCCTCTTCTATGGCAACAATGCCTTCTTCTGGGATGCCCCCTGGAAGGACCTGCCTGAGACTCTTCCTGAGGTGGGGTCTTTTCAGAAATATGTCCATGCTAGTTTGTTTGGTTTGTTTCTTCTTTCACCATAGATTGGCTTGTAAGAAATAATGCACCATGAAAATTCCTCTCTATTACTGAAAATTTTTCAGTGTTGGGGTTCATATTTTCAAACTTTTAAATAATTTTCTTGGGGCCCAAAAAAGCTTATGCTAAACCCTTCCCTGCCAATTTTTTGGGGGGGTCTTCTTTTACTTCTGCTGCAGTTTCTTTTTCTCTCATCTCTTCTTCAGCTATGCGTTCCTGCTCCAGTTCCAACAACTCCTTATTAGTCAGTTCCTCAGGAACCACCTCTGAGAGCTCCTCAATGTCAGGCTAACTACACCCAGGTTAAAGTTGTTTGCCATCTCAACCACAGCCTTGTTGATTTTTGCAACCTCCTCGTCCTTGGCAAATCATCTGAAGTCATGGACAAGCCTCCCGAGCCTCTCCTTCCAGATGCCATGCATACACTCGTTGGTCTGACATCACCTCAAAACCAAGCCAGGTTCCTGAGGCAGTTATAGGTGTTGTAATCCTTCCAGAATTGCAGTGTCTTCTCAGGTCTTCCCCAGTTAAAGCAATAGTGTGGGCAAAGTTCCTCCTCAAATAATAGGCCTTCACAGCTGCTATAAATGCTATGTTCATTGCTTGGATCAAAGAGGCAGCATTTCGAAGGAGAAACACCAGTTTGATATTGGGATGAAGATCACCAATAAAAGGAGGATGTCCAGGAGCATTATCAACAATAAGCAAAATCTGGAAAGGTATGTTATTTTTCAAATAGTACCTCTCTATCTTGCTGACATAGCAATCCAAGAGGGCATCTTGGCAGAGGAGCTGTGTCATCCATGACTTCTTATTGCTCCTGTGATACACTGTCAGCACGTGCTTACTGATGTGCTTGAAGGCCCTGGGCTTCTCACTGTGCCAGATCACAAAGGGTTTCAATTTGTGGCCAGCAACACTGCCCTCAAGCAAGACTCATATCCTGCCTTTAAAAGCCTCAAAGCCTGGCATTGACTTGGCTTCCTTATAAATAAAAGTCCTCTCAGGCATTCATTTACAGAATAGGCAGGTTTCATCTATATTAAATATTTGCTTGGGTATGTAATTTTCCTCCACAATCAGCTTATCCAGAGTTCCCAAAAATTCTTCCACCACATTCATACCAGCACACACAGACTCACCACTCGCTTTCACATTTTGTAATAAATAACTATTCTTGAATCATTTAAACCACCCAGAGCTAGCAGTAAGTTCAACATCATAGCTGGGTCCAGCCTTTTCTTTCAAAATTGCAAACTTTCTGCATCACTTGTGGTCATCATGGTGCCAATAGAGATATGCTTCTGTCTTCAATCCAGATCACAGAAGTTTCTCCTTGTCTGATATACACCCTTCTCAAATTTTTGTTACTCTCATTGCCTTCAGTGAAGCAGATCCCTTAAAGGCTTCCATCATTTTGTTCTTGTTCTTCAAGATCATAGCCATAGTAGAATAGGCCATGCCTGACTAGCAAGGAATAATCACCACTGATTTTTGACCTTCATAACACAATCGCTCTTAGTTTTGTATCAAGGTCAGTCATTTAACATCGCCTCTTACTGGCAACATTAGCAGTGGATTTTGTGTGGTTAGCAAAAGAGAAAATGATCCAATCAAGACACATGGCAGACACGAGATGTCTGAGGCTGTTGCCAGGGTAACACGGAATACCATTTTAGAACAATTTTGCTAGACATATGTAGAAAGAGTAAACTCTAAAATAATGGTAAAAAGGTATAGCAAATTCATAACCCAGTATTAGAATCATGTATTATCATCATCGGTCTTATGTACTGAACCTAATTGTATGTGCTATACTTTTATACAACTGGCAGCACAGTAGGTTTGAATCAACATCACCACAAACACGTCAGTAATGCATTGCGCTACAGTGTTCACCTGGCTATGTCATCACTAGGTGATAGGAAATTTTCAACTGTATTATGATCATATGGGACCACAGTCTCATACGCAGTCTGTTGTTAACCGAAACTTCATTATGCAGCTCATGACTGTGGCCTCACCTGACATGCTAGACTGAATGTGTTCTGAGTAGTATGTAAAAATACTTGTAAACACTGTTTCTCCCCTAGGTATTAAATATGTGCCAGCAAATCCTTCATGTCTCATTTTCTACAAAGACAACTAGCTTGAGTGACACACCCCACTGTCAACGGCTGAGTGAACGTAAGGACAGAAAAAGACAGACAAGGGCAGGGCACTCTTACAAAGGGAAGAAAGGTGCCCTGTTTCATGGAGTGCCTGGGATTCCCAGGTTGAGGCACTAACCTCAGACATTGTTTCTAAGAGTACTAACAATTACACTGAATGGAGCTGTGTGTTCTGACTAAGGTCTTCTGTTATCTTTGAAAATGCACCCCAGGCACAGTGAAGGCCATGGTACACTCGTTATTTGTACATCTTCCTCAGTTGTTGCAGACCTTAAAAAACTCCCATTTTTTGTTGTTCTATATCAGCTTAAATGTTATTAGGTTCTCTTAGAAACTGGCATACTGGGAATTCCCTGTGTGTTGAAAGGTTGTGATACAGGAGTATGAAAACTTCAGTTCAGTCATTCTCAATTGTTTTCAATCACAAATGAATGTTTTCTAGAAAAATGTTATGTTGCTTTCATGGTTCAAATGCTGCATTTTAACACTGATTTATTTTTAGATGGGACTTAGAATATGCATAAATATTATTGAATATGCCTAAGGATAAACAACTGCATGAAATGTTATATTCATTAGAGTCCCAACAGGAAACAGATGGCACTTTCAAATTGAGTAATTTAAAAGTGGTTAGTAAAGAGACCATTTACAAAGGTGTGGGAAGGGGTTAGCAACTGCCAGGGCTGCAGCCTTTCCCTTGGGCTGGCAAACGTGGCCTGTCACTATCCATAGGTCAAAGGCATGAAGGAAAGGAGCAGTTACCCAATGCAGAGACGGCAACAAGAAACAAACACCTCACCTTTATTCTCCTCCCTTCCTTGAATTTCCTGGTGGTGTTACACATTGACCAAACCCAACAGGAAGCCAGAAGGCAGGGAAGGCCACTGAGATAGTTTGTATACATCATATTTCATAGGCAGAGAGAAAAGGGAGAAGGTGAAGAATGACTTTGGAGGCAAATGGGAAACATCCAGCAGAGATGTACTCGTCGACTCTGGGGAAGTGTGCGTTGACACAGATAACTGGAACGACCTTTGTTACGGGATTTTGAATTTCAAAACCAAATACTCCTAGGGCACTAAGACTTAGAATATAGTCAAAATGTCTCAGCCAGAATCAGGATACAGATAGAGTGCTTGAGAGAAGCAGAGTGGGGAAAGCAGAGCTCCCTCCCACCGTCCACAGATCACAAAGGATCACAATTGGTTAGGGGAAAGAAGAGAGGGAAGAGGTGATAAGTGAAGAAAGGTCTATAGGTCCAGAAATAAAAAGGCCTGTGTCAATCTTCCAAAAGCAGCCACTCAGGAAACGGCAAACCTCAGACAGAGAATGTGAGTGTGCAGCACTGAGGCAGAGTGCAGGAAACTCAAATGGAAGAAGGGAGCCAAGTGCCAACAACTAGGAGTGGTAGGGACTGTGCAGAACTGGAGAGCTCTGCCCTGTCTGCAGCGGGCAGCACCAGCAAGCTGCGTGTGGAGCTCCCCAGGCAAGAATGAATGAAGGCACTGAGTCAATGCATTTTTAATTTTTTAAGAGATAGCAGAAAACTAGATTACTCAAGTAAAACTTCTAGATTCTTAAAATTTTGTGGGCTTAAAAAAAAGTGTCTGTGGACCAAACTCAGTACACATTCTGGTCCTAGGCAGATGAAATCCTAGAGGCTTGTTGTGCCCAAAGAAAGGGGCCAGAGCAGCAGGAAGATTTGCTAGGCCTAGAGGGTTATGTAGACTGAAATGAAGAACACATCAAAGTATACTTAGTATCGAGGAATAGGAGGGTCCTCCTTCTCCCCCAGCTGTGACTCAACATGAGCTTTCAAGAATGATGATAGAATGCAGAAAATGGGAAAGGAATGCACAAACAATTTATGTTAAAGCTTGGTGCCCTGTATATGGACTGAGGACTCCAAAAGAAATACCTTTGTAGAAAAATAAAGCAGTTGTCACTCATCTATATTCCCTAGTTCCCTTCCAGTAAGGTCTGGGTTTATTTGCAAGGCATAATCTAGGCTTCCTGCTTGCCAGTTTTACCAACTTTTTGGAGGAATGTAAGGAAAGTTGATCACCAAGATCTCTTGCTCTGGTCCTATATAACTATCACCTTGCTGAGCCTCTGCTGATGGAATTTCGGGTGCTATGACAGGGATCTCCCTGGTTCATGCATAATCCTAAAACAGAGGTCTGTGGATAAAAAATGGCTACACCCAGATGATTCAAACTCTGGCTCAGCAGTGGCCAAATTCATTGTGGGACCTAGAATGAGATGTTTCTTCCCTGAATGGCCCCAATACTCTTGTCATAAAAAGTGAGGGGCAGGGGTCGAACGCCAGCTGAGCACTAAGGTCCCATTCTGCTGTAGGATGCTACGGGTGGTCAGGGGGAGCACACTAAAGATGAGCGAGCACTCTGCAAATGAGAAAGCTTATTGTTATTGTGGAATAATTGATTCCTCCAAACAAACTCAGCTTTTCTTTTTACAGAATAAGATTAGCTATTTTCCTGTCTTTGCTAGGGACTGTTGGTATTTATACATTTCTTCTGCATTTCCTTCTTTTTTATCAATCAGCAAATTCTCTGAATGATAGGTCATGAAAATAACCTACAGAATTTCACTTTCTATTAGTCATGGAGTAATTTATACCCCAAGGAAACAAAACTCTTCATTGTTTTTTTTTTCTTTTATGAGTGAAGATAAAGACCAGGAACCCTGTGTTTATTACTCATGATTTTGGTCTCCAGACTTGCCCAAAAGCCTCCCACCGCCCCTCTTGTCCCTGAATTGCTTCAAGCTCTCCAGTTCACGGGAGCTCTGCATGGCACGTACATGCACTATCACATACTTTTCTTTCTCTTGATGACAAGGTTTAGTCTATGAAGCCAAGAGATCTCTATGTTAAATTATAATGTGCGCAGTACTGAACAATGAAACAGAATGTTTCAATACTAAAATTCAAAGTAGCAATGAAAAAGAAACTAAATACTCAATGTCAATAAAGGAACATTCTTTTAAAAATAAGGAAAAAGAAGCAAAATTTAGAAGTGGTATCTTTACAAAAATCTAAAGGTAGGTATCTGTTTGAAATTGGAAATATGGTCCAAAGCGGGCACATAGAATTTCGCTCAATATTGAGCAGATGTTAATGTTATTGAGAAAGTTATTCTGGCCAAGAGATGTCCTCCCCTGACTGGAAACTATGCTATAAACAAAAATTTGTTCATGTCCTTTCTGGCTGTAAGTAGCATTATAGAATTTTAAAAGCCTTGATTTCTTGACTTTTTCTTCTTTAATTAGAGATCACCAGCTAGCAGTTTCCAATATTTAAAACCACACAATTCACTGAAGTGAATCAATAACAAGCTCAAATTAAAAACCAGTCACAATGTCCAGAATGCATATGACATGTCCTATCTGTAAATTAGATGAATTGCAAGAATTTCCACCAAAAGTGAGTTCCAAAGGAAGGTAAAAAATAAAAGATTTCCCCTACTCCAATCAATCATTAATACTTCTGTCAGACTTGATCTCTACCCAAGGAGCTTAGTAGCGGTCATAAACACACGCTTCAGCTCAACACCTGAACTTCATAATTGGATGAGCGTGTTAAAAGCCAAGACTCCAGAGTTACTTAAATATATTACAAATAATACAAATTGCCACAATGAACATTTCAACCCAGAAAATATTGAGCATATTTAAGTAGTTGCTCAGTAGTAAAGAAAATAAAGCTATCTGCTGGACAGTGCTCTGATGGGGTCAGAGCAACAGTATTTTAAACCCACAGAGAAACACCACACATGGGGTTGAGAAAGGGGAGAGAAAACAGCCATCAGTGGCGGTGTTAGAGGCTGAAATTTGAGATCAGGGTCCTCTAAAGACACATTGTAACTGGTCACTCCAAAAGTCTACTTCAATACAATCCTACCAGCAGAAACTCAGTTTTTAAAACCCCTGGCTAAAGGCTACAACATTGGGATAGATGGTGGGGAACGGTGATGGAGTGACAGTTTAAACCATTGTCGCTATGCTGTATGCTAAATTTCAGGAGTAGAGGGAAGAAATGGCCCTGTCCAAATATACTGTTCAGGAGGGCTGCATTAGGACACTTGTAAGTGATGAAGGAGTCACGCACAGGTATGATTCCCAGAGAACAAACTTGCCCCCCACCTAAATCTGAGCAATGCTTCACATCCAAGAAGACCCCTACAGAAATCTTGGGATAATAAATGCCTAAATGGTACCAGCAAAGATTCTAAGGCAGGGGTGTCAAACTCACATTCACTGGGGGTGACATCAGCCTAGTGGTTGCCTTCAAAGGACTGAATGTAATTTCAACTCCTTAACAGTTAAGGAATAGTTACATTTATACAGTCCTAAAATTATTTCAGCCCATCGAAAATGCATTTGACACTCCTGCTCTAAGGCATCTGACACTCCAAAAACTTTGAGATCATCCAGAATTTATAACAACTAGATTCAGATAATAGTATTTTTATTTTGTAAAAAAATTCTTAGATTTGAGTAAAAATGATGATAAAATTGAAACCTGATATGAGATGTCAGGTGTAGTAAATACTCAGCGTCCAGTTAATTTTTCATTCAGTGCTGCCCTCTTTCTTCCCCGTAGCAAACTTGAAGCAGCTTTTTGCTTATTTGTCCATTACCTTCTTCTCCCCAACTTCCCTCTACTTCTCCTACCATCCGACACTGTAGTTGTTAAGTGGCTTGCCTTTACTAGGCCCTCCAGTCTGTTGACCTCATTAATAAACTAATTAACACTGGCATTCTCTGCCTGAAGATTTGTGTGATCCAATCACACACATTGGTCATGAATGGATACTCTGTATCATCATGTTTCCTGGCCTTTACCTCAGTGATTCACTCACCTGAGACAGTATCAGTCCATCTCTTTTCTTCCCAACTCAGGCTGCATCAAAAGATGTCACCAGAGAAGCCAACTGAGAACCTTCACCCAGCTTCCAGATTGGCTAGACCTGAGCTTATCCTCGTGATGTATGTGCTGAGTCCACTATATTGTCTTATTTAGACTGTAAGTAGCACATGAAACGTGTTATGGAATTGCTGGGTTCAGAAGTTATAGCTCTTCAGCTTTAGTAAAGTCACATACATGAACAAGCAGCCTCTGGCCATTGATATTTGTAGGTTTGTTCTACATTTTAAATTTTCCATAGCCACAATCAATAACAGAGACTAGAAATAAAACACAAGAGTAATACACTGATAACCTCAAAGAACTTTTGGAGAGAATTGCTTCATAAATACACCGGAAGCTCTCCCCAGTTGTAAAAAAAATTCATTCACAACCAGAAGATGTCATTTCCTCCTTTGTAAGTAAGGTTTTGCTACATAGCCTTTTCTTAAAGCAGTTGGAAAAAGAAACAAATCATACATATAAATTAGTTTTGGGGAGAAAATTATCCAGAGATATAAATGTGATATAAAATCTTAATATTGTTATAGTCAATCACACCAAAGAATTGGTAAATGATGAATGGAGATACAAGATTACTTCTGTCCTAATAATATGTTACTAACTAAGTGGCAAATATTCCAAGCACTTTATGCACATTATCTCATTTACTACTTTTGATTACCTATGAGATGAGGATTTCCATTCCCATTTATAGATGAAACTAATGAACAGATGATTATATGACTGCTACATGGTAAGGCTGAAATTTGCAGCCTGGATAGTCACCAGGTATGACTAAAGAAAAGTTAAAATTAGAATAAAGACAGGAAGTAGTATCAAGGTGGGCAAAGGTGGGGAAATCCGTCTTTTATCGTCTTCACTTCTTTTAGATTCCACCCCCAGAACACCGACAAAAGGGCTAGCACATTATTTTAATGTACAAGCCACAGTCTTGGCCCATCAACCTAAAGAGCTGAATTACAAAGATCCCAATGAGGATGTAAGTCGTGGTATCTGTTCTGGATGAACAACTACATTTAAAAATACCAAGTGAGAAAGCTATTAATTTCCCCCATTTATTTTTTCCCTGTGAGAGTTTAAGAAAAGAAGTTGAATAAAATATGGCTTTTGAGGATTTTTCACTAATATCCATTAATATTGTCTCATTTCCTAATATACCTTTTAGGGACTTGAGCCTCTAACATTAAGTTAATTTCCCAAAATGGTTGGCTTGGATTAAAAAAATGCAAAGATATTATTTCTAGTACTATAATGCAGCAATGGATCATGAAGTTTCAGGGAGCTGCCACCTGTAAATAAGCAGGAAACTGTTCTCTATAATTAGCAGACAGTCAGAGAAACTTTGGTTTTTGATGTTCACACTTTCGTTATAGTTAGTGCTAAATGAATTTCACTTGTCTATGTGCCGGATTCTGAGGTTGCTTGTCAATAGCAGATTTTTCTCTAAATAGACAACTTTGTGTACAAAATGATGACATTGATAATGTGTGTGTGCAGTCAAACACTAACTTTAGTTATTGTTGGGATAATCTTGTCCCTAATTTACAGTAAACTGAAGGGGGCCTAATTATTAGGTAGAGCAGTGTTCTCAAACTTTAGTGTATATCCAATTTACCAGAAGCACTTGTTAAAATACAGATTGCTGGGTCTCATCCTAGATTTCTGATTCCATAGGTCTGGAGTGTAGCCCAATAATTTGCATATTTAACATGTTCCTTGTTAATGCTGATGATAATGATCTAGGAACACACTTTGAGAGTCACTAGAGTAGACAGAGGGGAAGTAAATGGTCACCACAGTCTACTGGAATCATCTATTGTGTACCAGTTTTATCAGTCAAGACTTAATAATTGTCTTTCCAAAGATAATACTGGTCCAAGAAGATGGATCATATTTGAGTATGAAAGAAAAAATACATTGTCCCCAGCATCATTTTTCAGAAACAAGTTCTAATGATTAATTATAAATACTAGTATACCTCACACAGGTAGATAAAGAAAATTAATTTTTGTGCTTTATTTTCCCTCTATTTCCCACTCATTTATTTCTCCACACAGGAACATTTAAAGAAAATAAAGAATAGTTCTTGTATGCCCAAGTTTAATTGCAAATTTATATCTACTCTATATTTTTTAACAATTTGTTCATAACTTTCTATATTTTTTAAATTTGTAATTTTCCTAAATGATGAGAAAACAATTCCATAACAACACAATAAAATAAAAATAACTAAAACTAATTTTTTTTAAAAATGTGCAGGGCACATGAGGAAAACTACAAAACCCTAATTAGGGCACACACACACACATAATGATCTGAACTGATAGATAAAACCATGTTACTAGGTGGAAAAAGTCAGTATTAGAAAGATGTTAATTCTTTTCAATACATAAATTTAATTTGATTCCAACTGGATTTTGGGGGGTAAAAGGGAGAACTTGACAGGGAGGTTCTGTGTTTCTTTGAGAAAATCAGATAATTAAATCAATTGCTAGTGTTACAGAAACAACAGACAGACCAATGGATCAGAATGTGAACTTCCTGATATATCTATATCTCTGTCTACATCTCTGTGTATTTACCTCTTCTCTCTATGTATGTATATAATTAACTAATAATTTGAGGAAAAAATTAAAATTTTTCCTACAAAGTACAACAAAAAATAAATTTAAGAGGGACCAACCATACGAATACCAAAAAAAAAAAAAAAAAAACCATACTATGTGAAAATAAGGTCAGGAGATGGCTTACAAATGATAGCCATACAGGTAGCAGGAACCAAAAATTGGCTACATTGCATTACAGAATAGCATGTCTCTATGCCAAAGGGAAGAAAATATGAACAAAATTAACAGAAAACTAATAATAAAATGTTTGCAGCACTACTGAGTGTTAACTAATTAATATCTTTACTAAATAAAAGACAAAAATCAGTAAGTATAAATACTAATTAGAATGTTTCTAAGGTATATGAATATCAGATAAGCCGGGATAACTTGTTCACCTTCAGAAACAATCAAAGAAAAAGTAAAATAATCGTGTTATGCTAATTGTTGCCTCCCAAATTGACGCCAACTTTATTCCTTTTAATGACAATATGTAGGATAGCAAGAGTAAGAAAATGGGCTTCTTAGATCCTGTTCTGGGAATGTGATTGCATATTGAAACACATAAAAGTTTTATTGAAACGTTAATCCAGCATTCTACTACAGAGATATTGGTCTTAATTAAACAATTAGGCACACACAACAAAATCTGGTTACCACTATGATCCCCACAGTGCTCTCTGTGTAAATAGGAGGACCAGTTTAAGTGTCAAGTGATGAATTAAAGTAGAGTCATAGCAGAGCATTCTTTGCCACTGCTAATATATTATAAAATAGTCCATTAACATCAAAAGATATGACTAACTTCTGTTAAGTAAAAAGAACAAACCTATAAAATATCGTGCAGAATATAACCCTGCTCTCATCAATTGTATGCTTGTGGATGTGTGGATATGCTCATGGTGGAGGTGGATTCCTAAAGTGTCCCAGAAAGTGGTACTGCCGATTGCACAGTCCACACCTCCAGGAACGCAGCGCAGTGAATACCTTGCCTCACATCGTAACACCTCAGAAACCTCGTTACTGAAGAGGGTATCACTCACATTCTTATAGAGCATATGCATTGTAAGGTCTTATGGAAAGTGTGTAGAATTACAACCATCAAATATGGTAGCAGAGCTTTATATTGCTTCTGCAAAATGTAATAATGTCTTCTTAATTCCCTGGGCTGCCAAGGTTCACACAGCATCGTTTATTTATGGATATCTACATTTTCAAACACTGTTGGGTGAAAACCGGCCCCATCAATCACTGTGACAACCTATGTTCCCCTTGAGTTTATCTTCCTGTACATTTTGTGCCAGATTTAGTTTGCAAACCTCCACCCAGGAGAAACCTGAGTCTTATTTAATCTTCACAAATGTAAAATGGTGTTGTTAGACTATCACTTGCCGTTGGAACTCTCATTCATTAATGAAACGTTGGTTAAACAACAGCGTATCCGCCTTTAACTGCAATACTCCCCAGTGTCTCTTGAACCTTTAATGGATGACCTGTTTAAAAACACAGGGGATATTTTATTCCTATTACAATTTGTGTGAAACTTGTCACTGCAGAGAATCTTTTCTCTTCTTAATGTGGACAGGCTTGTTTATTTTAATTTCCATTAGCCTCTGGGAGGACAAAGATGATGAATGACGATTCTCAAGCTACAGATTGCACAAGTCAGAGAGTTACAGTGGACGTGTTTTGCTTATCTCAAGTTATTTCATCAGAAGCACTAACCGCCACCACCCAATCACACATGAAGACCACCCCATTTCAGTTCACATACCAGAACTTGTCTCAAGGTTACCTCAAGTGTATGAAGAGAACAAGCAAATAACCTGATCACAGGCATATACCATGAATAAAGAATATACCAGGCAAGGGCAAGAGCAACAGTTGGCAGGGCAGTGGGCCCTTTGAAATGATGCTTTTTCTTCATTCCATGCTACCAGGCCAGCCGAAGTGGAGAGAATGAGAAAGTGCACATCAGGTGAAAGTTCACCAAAGAAAGAGACAGTGGGGACTGGCTGACTTTTCATTTCCCATGCCTGATGTGAGGAAAAACATTTTGAGAAACTTTGTCTATGAAAGTACTTAAAACTTAAAAGAAAAAAGAAAAAAAGAAACTTCGTGTATGGAGGTATAATGCTTTTATCATAACAAAATATATACATAATGTAAAATTCATCATTTTAACCATTTTTAAGAGTACAATTCCATGGCATTAAGAACACACACATTATGGTACAACTACCACCATGATCAGTTTCCAAAACATTTCCACCATCCCAAAGTGAAACTCTGTACCAATTAAAGTGTAATTCCCCACTCTCCCCTTCCCTCAGCCCCTGGTAACCTCGATTCTACTTTCTGTCTCTATAAATATGTCTATTCTAGGTACCTCACATAAGTAAAATCACATGATATTTGTCTGGCTTATTTTATTCAGAATAATATTGTCAAGGTTTATCCATGTTTAACATGTACCAGAATTTCATTCTTATTCAAGGCTGAATGGTATTCCATTGTATGTATACGCCACACTTTGTCCACTCCTCTGTCCATGAGCATTCCACCTTTTGGCTATTTTGAGTACATGTTGCTATGAACATGTGTGAACAAGTACCTGATAGAATCAGTTTTCAGTTATTTGGGGGTACATACCTAGAAGTGAAATTTCTTGATCATAAAGCAATTCTACATTTAACTTTTTGAGGAACCATCAAATTTCTCCACAGTAGCTACTGAAGGCACACTTTTACAGTGTGTACTTTCAGGTGGAGAGAAGACCAAGACTGGCTAGTTATCCTGTAAATGTGGGCAGCCCTGACAGCCACTCCAGTAGTTCAAGCAAACATGGATTTGTCCTTCCGAGACCTCCTGTATCCCAGCATTCCCTGTGTCTTGGTCAGTTGGGCCAATTTGCCTGCAGGCTGATTCAACCTGCCCAAGTCCAGGATCATACTCTGGCCCCCATAATTCCTGTCAAAAAAAGGTTTGAATCTATTTCCAGGGGCTTCCCAGATGTCTTCTACCGGACTTTCCTCCTAGGGCACTTCACGCCATAGTGCGTACACTTCTCAGCCTTGCAGCCTCCAGCCTGCCTCCTGATGGGGATGGGGATGCAGCACAGGCATGTGGACAGAGGCATGTGGACAGAGGCATGTGAGGACAAGGGCCTCACATACAGTCTGTGAGGCCCTTGCACTGTGGGAAGAAGCTGGGCTTGGGAAGAGAGGCAGGCATGCTGAGAAATGAGGGCTTATTCTCCCTGGGCTAACCTATTTCAACACTAATGAGACTGGGAATTCTGAACCTAAACCAGATCTCAAGATTCTGAAGCCACATTTGCCAAGGTAGATGGACAAAATGCAATTCATTCAACAGCTTCTTAGAGTAATTTATAATTTGAAATATTTACACAGAATGTGCAGGCCTCTGTTTATACTCTTGCACTGGAACAAACCCATAAGAATGAGAGGTAAACTTACTTATGTTCACAACAAAAAAAATTAATATAGATAGCATTATAATTATCCCCATTTTACATCTAAGTAAATTAAGGCAAAAAGAGGTTAAGTTTCTTTTCCACACAACTGAGAAGTGGTACAGATGTGATTCAAACAAAGCCATCTGGCCCCCGATCCGACATTCTTGTATCACCCAGTGAGTGAACCACAGTGGCTGCTTTCTGAGTTAGGACAGAGCCCAAGTCAAGAACACCAGAGTTAGGGGTACAGGGACTGAAAATGACAGAGTTAAAGGTATGAAAATTTGCATGTAAGGCAAGAAGTAGAAATACAATAGAAAAAGAGATGGACAGGCCAATAATAAAATGGAATAATAGATGAAAATATCCCTTTTCCTATGAAACATTTTTAAGCCAATTTAAAACATAAAAATGAAAAGAAAGATCTTTTTCTCCTGAATTTTTCTGGGCTCTTCCTACCCCGATCCCTCCTGTCTCCACATTTCTGAATCTGCCAAACAATATAAATCACTGTGCAAACCAAACCATTAGGGTTGCCAGGTGTTCAATTTTGAAACAGACAGTCTTGTATTTGAGTTTTCTGCTGAGGAAACAAATAGAGAAAATGCCAGTGATTTTTTAATTAAGTTTTGCTATTATCATGTAAAGATGAGCTTGCAGGAGAACATTCTCACTGGCTCTCCAGGCTGCACTTTACTCTGAGCATGCTTTCCACTTAGATATCAGCCTATCTAGGCCAGCCTGTCTCCAAACCAAGTGCTAAAGCAAGCTGATGAGCTTGGCTCTGAACTCGTATTAGCACCCTTTGTATATTGGCTAGGTCCCATGCAACTGCGCTCCATCATTTTCTTTTACTGATACTTCCAAAGCTCCTGTAGCAATTGGCAGAGTTCCTTGGGTATATTTTAAAAATAATAAAACAAATACTCAGAGGACATGAGCTATCAATTAAGAAAGTATATGAGGTGGACATGTCTGTAAGTCCAACCATGGCCATTGAATAGATGAAGGCAGGAAAAATTGTTATTTCATCATTTGCAAACAAACAAAATTATCCTTAATTAAAATTCTATCTAGGTCACAATTCAACATGGCTCCAGTACTGTAATGCTAAATTGGTGTGGGGATCTACGAAGAGAGAATAGCTACAAATCCTTACATTTTGAAGAAACAGGACATATGCTATTAATGGACTTTCCTAACTGGTGAAAACATGAGTTTGGATAAACATTAGTAAGAACACAATCTTTTCTCCTTAAAGAATTTATTTAAACCTTAACAATGCTAATTTTTAACAGTGATATTCAAAGACTGTTAATATCTTAATGTGTGTTCAGAAAAAAAAGACCAAAATCACCTTTGTTTTCTAGAGCATCAGTAAAAGTCCCCTGTTGGAAGATTTTTTGAAGAAATAGTAGTTTACCCCACTGAAACTTTGGAGTTACAAAACTTTTTTCAGCTAAGGTCATTGTATTTATTTATTTATTTTTATTGTTTATGCTATTACAGTTGTCGCACTTTTTCCACCTTTGCCCCCCTCCACCCAGCCCAACCCCCACTTCTATAATCAGCCCCCACACCTCTGCCTATGTCCGTGGGTCCTTGCAAAATAAACCAGAGGCACAGAATCATGGAACAGACTGACAGCTCCAAGTGGGGAGGGAGGAGGTGGGAACTGATTGAAAGAAGGTTGGGGAATTAGTCAAAGAATATATACAAAGGATCCATGGAATTATATTTAAATTGCACAATTTTAACCTCTACTTGTCTCTTGTGAGAACATTCACTCTAATAGAGAAACATTCAAGCATACAAAAAATATCACGATAGATGTTTCCACCATCAAATGTATCCTCATGCTCCAACTTTCTCTGTTATGTTTCTCATCCATGCATCATTCTACAGGCAGTGCCTCACAGTGGGTTCGCAGGTGGGTTTTAACCTCTCCCTCCATGAGGTCGTTTGGCAATATCTGGACAGAGTTTTGATTGGGACATGCTGCTAGCATCTAATGGGTAGTGGCCAGTGATGCTGCTAAACATCCTGCAATGCACAGTATAGTCCCCTAGACTAAAGGATTATATAACCTCAAATGCCCAGTGTGGAGGTTGAGAAACCTTGCTTTACAGATCTTTGGAAAAGAGAATCCAGCTATTTGGAATTACTGGAATATCAGGCATGATAGTGTAGAGCTATTGGCTAGTGTGGCAAGCGATCCTGAGGGCTGGTAAGGTCTTAAGAAGGTTAACCAGAGTTTGCTTTGTGTCTTTTTGGCCCCTGCTTTAGGGTGTGGTCAAGGCCACTCATAAGGCCACCAGAGCTGCCCTTCTGAAGCAAAGAGGCGGACACCATTCCAGACTGATACAGATAATATTGGCCCCTGTACTAGTTCATTCAACACAATGTTTATTATAGGCCTACTTATTTGCTGGACCCTGCACAGGGCACTGAGGATGATGCTTAAAAGGACAGCCATCAGCTCTGCCTTAGTGATGCTTACAGTCTGGCTAACCTCATGGGAGGAACTCATGCCTTTCATTCCAGGAAACAATCCATTTCTCAGATTTTTTTTTCCATTCAAATAGCCCAGAGATCACAAATTAATACCCAGGAGCAAAATCCAGTCTGCATGTGTTTTATTTGGCCAACTAAGTCCTTAAAAATCACCAATATTTAAAAGTCAGATTATACCATAAGTGATGGATTTATTGCTTGTTTGGAAATATAACAAATCTGGCAATATAGGGCATGTATGGCAGCAAGCCGCTAGCAGCTACTGACCACACTGCCTTCGCCTGCATCACCTTGAAAGAAAAGTTAGTATCAAAGGAATGCCTACAGTAGCTCATTTAGGAAGTAACATAGAGTGAAACAGGGAAGGAGGGAAAGCCAGTTCAAGAATGCATGCTAGAGTCAGCCACTGCAAACAGTGACTAGTGCTCACTCCCTCAGAGCTTCTAAGGAGTCTCCTGAATTGTGTCTCGGAACTGTCCACCCAGGGAATGGAAGAAGGGAGAATTTATTCAACAAATCCTGACCCCACTGGTCAGGGTTGCCCCAAAGCCAGTAATTCTACCACTTACTCAATTGTTCCAACCTGGGTTATGCACGCCTGAGTGCTGCATGATTTCTGGGTGACCCAGTTGTGGATTAGTGGGTACAAAGTGAAATGTGGAAACGAAGCCCATTAGGTTCTTCTGGATGAAGCTGGTTAAAGCCCATGCACACCGGGCTCTATGTCGATAGCAGAAGCAATTGTTGAAGCTAAGAAGATTTAAAGAAGTGCATGAGTGGTGTTTCATCCAGCCTCTCATCTATGTTAACTGGCTTGTCCTAATGAGATCTGGGTCCAGAAGCTTTGAAATTGCCCATTCTTTCTGCCTTTAACACCCAACCAGCCAATCTTTCTGTCTGTCTCTCTTTCTTTCTCTCTCTGTCTCCCACTCTCTCTCTCTCACACACACACTAGTGCATACAAAGGCACACCCACACAGCTGCTGCCTGTGAGCCTCTATGTAAGTATGGGC
>PVKM010019376.1:0-24259 GCA_004027735.1 Carollia perspicillata
AAGCAGATGGAGCATGAGTGTACATTAAACAGTAGTGTTCATAGCTTGTGACATAAAGTATTCCTCTGGGAGTCTAATTCTTAACTATCTTCAAATTCATTCAATTTAAAATATTATGGTCTTGTTATCATCTAATTTTGCAGAAATTTTATTGAAAATATTATTGTGATGGACTGCACTTCACAGTTGAAAATGCTTATTGATGAAATAGACTAGATCCTGAAAGTTGATAACTTGATATTGCTGTAACTTTCCTTTATGAAGTTCTACCTGCCTTGTTGGAAGTACGTGATTTCAGTTCACGGGCTTGAGTCTGTCCTTGCATAGAGGATTGCAAAGGCATGTGAAAGTGTGATCGTGGGTGCTTATAAATAGGACAGGAAGCCATGGAATTTTATGGGCGTACTTAAAAGATACTTCCAATTATATACAGAACATGTCAGGATTGCCAGGACAGAGTGTTGACTCTATAAAATAAAATAAGAAATGAGATTGGTATTAACTGTTTTTTAAAACTGCAGAATTCTTGTTACTTTCACAAAAAAATCAAAATTTTTATTCTAGATTCTTTCGGTTCATCCATTTGGTTTCTATACTGAGGAATAGACTTTGAGAGGGACAGTTGACCTCTATTGACCATTCTCATGCTGAAGTTTAATACTTGGTAATGTTTAATAATCCATAATGGATTTTATGAGTCCATTTTGTAAACTGTGATTTTGAATCTTTGTATTATTCATGTATATTTCTTCTGAGCAACGAGTTACATTTTTACTTTCAGGTACAGTAGTACTTTCTGTTTGTCCCAGATGCATTTCTTCATGGAGTGCTAAAAAGCATAAATTTGATAAATACATGCATATTCATGCTTAGCTATTGTGATTTTATAGATTAAAAGCATATCACATTTCTTCTTATATTCAGGCTCTTTATGCACAAGAATCTCAATTTTTTTCTTTTCCTCACGTTTCTTTTTGTCTTTCATTCCAGCTTCTCCTCTTCCACTTTGTTTCTTGTGACTACTTCCCATAGCACTTTCCGTTTAATATCTTAGCAAGCTGAATTTATTTTCACTTTATTTTTTAAAACATTTTATTTATTTTTAGAGAGAGAGGAAGGGAGGGAGGGGGAGAAACATCAATATGTAGTTGCCTCGTCCACGTCCCCTACTGGGGACCTGGCCTGCAACCCAGACATGTGTTGTGATTGGGAGCCAAACCCATGACCCTTTGGATCGCAGGTCGGCACTCAGTCTACTGAGCTACACCAGCCAGGACTCACTTAATTTTTTAATATTTATTTATTTTTATGGAATGTTTCCATTACCATTTAGTCCCTTTATACCTCCTCCCTGACAAAAGGAAAGAAGACTCATGGACATGGGACAAGAGTGTGGTGATTTCCGGGGCAAGATGAAAAATTAAGTGACTTGCCATTGCTCTCTACCTTATCCAGAAGCAAACAAAAGAATCTGAGCATTCTAAACATAGAGATTGATAAGACAAAAACATTCATTTTCACACACTTTAGCTAATCAGCAGTTATTGTTCTTCCATTTTACACACATCCTTAATCTTTTTAAAACAAAATATTGTGGAAATTTTTTTTGCCTCCTGCCTCATTTTACTCAACAAACATGTGCTCTACAGCCCCTGAAATTTGGTTTCTGTCATCATGAAAATGACAAAATCAAAGGCTCATAATTACAACTTGCTGATGTCTTTTTAAAAAATATATATACATATTTTAAAAAGAAGCATAAATGGTAGGCATAAAATAGCCATAAAATGGGGGAGGCTAAGAATTGCATAGGAAACAGAGAAGCAAAAGAATTTATATATACTACCCATGTACATGAATTAAGGGATGGGGAGATTTTGAAGGGTACTAGGTGGTGCATGGTGGAAGGGGATAAAAGGGAGAAAACATTGGGACATCTGTAATAGCATAATCAATAAAATATACTTAAAAATAAAAAATAAATAAATGCATAAAAATTTTATTTTCTCTTGAATTCTTTGCTCTTTTCCTCTGATCATTTTCTCTCTTTTGAAATGTTTCTATTCTTTGCCTATTGCATCTCCTTTTCTTTCTTCTGTCTCTGCTTAATTGCCAGTTCTTTCATTGGCACTCCCATTGCCTACCTAGGGCTCCTCTTCTGCCAGGTCAGAAGCCCAGGAGACCAAGTGTTTACATCATCCCCTAGTCACTCTTCAAGGATTTATCAATCACCGCTGCACTGACTCCTTTCACATTTCTGAATATGGTTTATTTATTGAGCACTTTTTATGTGACAGTTATTTTTTAAGCCTTAATATGTTTTTCAAGGCATAATAGTTGTGTGTGTGTGATTTTATGTTTTCATTGGGAAATTTGTCATTATTCCAAGTTTCAGTACCTTTATCTCATTTTTTAAAAGTTGTCTTTTTCCCTTCATGTCTCCTTTCTATCAATAGCATCCCCATTATTCTAATTACTTTGATTAGGAATGATATTACCTTTGTGTCTACCTAACTCCTTTCCTCCTCATGCTGTGCCAGCCATTTGTCAACTTCTGCTGACATTTCTCTTTTTTGAATGGCATTTTTGGCTTTATAATTCCTAGTAGATAATCATAGTCCAAGCTTTTAACATCTAAGGCCAAGTTTATTGCAGAAGCTTTTTCACATACCTTTATTTTTTCAACCTGTGTAAGACCCCACAAAAACATTATTTTCACCTCATGCTACTTTGTTGATCAAAGACTAGCAATACCGCCTTATTGTTTTTATCACTGTTTCCCAGTGTGCAGCTTTATTTCCAAAAAGAGCTCTGAGAAATAAGATTTTGATGGAAAAGAACCAAAACAACAGTTTTGGATATGCAACCTCAAGGACGGTGTCAATGTCTATTAGCATTCTAGAGTTTCTAGTAACAACATTTAACTCAGATGGTTGAAAGATTTTCTTTCCAAGGAACTTTATTATTTGAGCAAAACCATTTAATATCTAAAAAATAGTGTTTTATATGATACAGTTTGGAAAATGCTGGCCTATTGGATAATATCTAAACTCCATGCATACAACAAAAATAATGAAAGATTGTTAGCACTTATCAAATTGTTGAAAATCCCTTTACAAACTACTTTAAGTATTTTAAATTAATCTTTATGATAACTATGAGGTTGGTAATAATGTTATCTTTATTTTCCTAAGGGTCAGGGAAGTTGAGATCCTTGTCCTAGACCGTATATGGGCAAGTAGCATAGAAGATTAGAAACTCTACCCCTGAGGCTCCGGAGTCCCAGCTCTTTACTTCTACAACATGTGGCTTCTAACTGGGTCCAGGTTCTCCCCACTCTGCCTCTATTTTCCCTTTCTAACCCAGCCTCCCTGTGGGCCTTAGCTCTCGTTGGGCTGGTTTACCATGTATTGGTGTAGTTCCCCTCTCACCTTCAAACACTTTTATCTCCTTTCTTTTTGAGCAAACTTTCTTGCCAACCAAATTTCATTCCCTCTTCATCCTGTACAAAGAAATTTCTTAATGTTTTCATCAAAGATGTTAGCAGACCATAATGTCCTGACATAAATTTGTCTTCTTGTAAGTCCTCATGTAGATTTCATTATGCTAGTTATTTGCTATTAGATTATTTCATTAAAATAGACACTCTTATTTTCTCTTTCTTCAATAAAATTATAATTTTCTTGTGAACAGTAACTGTAGTTTTATATTAAAAAGTATGAATGTATGCATAAATGATGTGGACACTGAGCAAAACTTGTAATGACATACTGAAGAATTACCCCTATGTTATTAACCTTTCTTAAATGGGAAGTAAAACATTTTTTAAAACAATGCTAAAATTTACTTCGTTTTAAAAATTAGTTAAATAATATATACTGTTGTTGTAAAAGATCTAAAGAATAGTGTAGGCTTAGAGTAAAATAGGAAAATCTTCTTTTCTTGTTTAGTCACTCCTCCATTTTAATACTACTCCCTAGAGTTAATCACTATTAAGTTTGATGAGTATCTTTTTAAATCTTCACCTACATTTATATCTAAATCAAGAGCTCTGATATCATATGGCCTCACCTATACATGCTATTCAAAGGAATAATGATCTGACTCCCATAACCTAAAAATATTATAATTCTTGATTATTAAAGGGTCAGGTGGATGCTGCACACAGTTCTTCAAAGAAATAAACACACTTCCTAAAACTCCCCATGGACATCTTTCCCTCTCTCATAAGAGTGTCCTCATGAAGCCTCCTGGCAAAAATCTTAACTTCCTCTTGCTGCCTGAAATCCCTAACTTCTTTTTCCACTCTTTTCTCCCCCTGGTCAGGTCATCTTTGCAGGCACTCCTGGTCCCGAGGGAGTAGACTGCTTTCTGTTCTTACTGCTCTTCTCTGCAGAATCAGATCATTACACTTTAAATTGGCATAGATTTGTTAATCTCCTGGAATAAAGCCTTTCCCTGTGTTTTCTTCTAAATTTTAAAGTCAGCCTTGCTGTTCTCAGTTTTCTTCTACCTATAGCCTTTTTTAGAAATTGTTTTTCAAGTACGGTTGTCTCCATTTTCTCTCATTCCCTCCCCTGCTGCCCCACCACCCCCTTCCTCCTACCCTCAGTCCTACTGCTCTTTGGCTTTGTCCATGGGTTCTTTATACATGTTCCTTGACAACCCTTCCCCTTCTTTCCTCTGTTATCCCCTTCCTCCCTCCTCTGTGGTTACCATAAGTCTGTTCTTTATTTCAACATCTCTGTTTATATTTTACTTGTTTGCTTGTCTTGTTAAGTTCCATTTATAGGTGAGATCATATGGTATTGGTCTTTCATCATCTGGATTATTTCACTTAGCATAATGCTCTCCAGATCCATCCATGCTGTCATGAAGAGTAGGAGCTCCTCCTTTCTTTCTGCTGCATAGTATTCCATTGTGTAAATGTACCATTGTTTTTTGATCCACTCATTAACAGATGGGCATTTAGGTTGCTTCTAAAACCTGGCTATTGTAGATTGTGCTGCTATGAACAGCGGGGTGCATATGTTCTTTTGGATTGGTGTTTCAGGGTTCTTAGAATATAATCACAGTGGTGGACTTGCCAGGTCAAAAGGCAATTCCATTTGTAGTTTTTTGAGGAAATTCCATACTGTTTTCCACAGTGGCTGCACCAGTCTGCATTCCCACCAATAGTGTACTAGGGTTCCCTTTTCTCCACAGTCTTGCCAGCACTTGTTTGTTGATTTGGTTATGAATTGTGAAGATACCACTTCACAATTGATCAGTGTGAAGTGGTATCTCATTGTGGTTTTAATTTGCATCTCTCTGCTGGCTAGTGATACTAAGGATCCTTTCATGTGACTCTGGGCTCTCTGTATGTCCTTGTTGGAGAAGTGTCTGTTCAGGTCTCTTGCCCATTTTTTAATTGGATTGTTTGTCTTCCTGGAGTGGAGTGGTGTGAGTTCTTTATATATTTTGGAGATCAAACCCTTGTCTGAGGTATCATTTTGCAAATATATTTTCCCAGTTGGTTCCCTTTTCATTTTGATGATGTTTTCTTTAGCTATGCAGAAGTTTTAAATTTGGTTGAAGTCCCATTTGTTTATTCTTTCCTTTATGTCCCTTGCTCTAGGGGACATATTGGTGAAAATATTGCTGCATGATATATCTGAGATTTTCCTGTCTATGTTCTCCTCTGGGACTTTTATGGTGTTTCAACTTATATTTAAGTCTTTTATCTGCCTTGAATATATTTTTGTGTTTGTTGTCTTCATGCTTATATTGCCCCCTTTTTTTTTTATTGTGTACGTCTTAAATACTCAGCTCTTGGTTTTAAGAATCAATTCTGTTTTTTTGTTTGTTTTTTATTTTTATTTATTTATCCTTTATTTATATTCATATTTACATTTTTTCACTCTAGCTTCTTTACTTTTTTCTGTCCCTATAAATAATTTGGCTATAAAAATCCTTTTAAATATTGCTTGGCTTTTTATATTCAACATATTTGAAAGACATTACTGTTATTGCCATTCATTAATAATTTAAGTATAATTTTAGATTATTTTCTCTTTATTGAAAGAAGAAGGGTGTTATATAATGTGTATAAGTTTTTTTTTTTAATTGTCAGGTTCTTTTTTGTTTAAAAAAATACACTGTCTTTGAACATTTAATTGATGTTATAACATTTCCTTATAAAATAAATATTTTATAACTTAGATAATAAAAACATGAGGATTATATTATGTCAAATTTATATGAATGCATTTTTTCTGGAACAACACATTTGCCATGTAACTAAATTTAATTTAACAAAGATGTATTTAGGGTGTTAATAAAATAATAATTCCAATTATTTAACTGAAATAAAAGTTTAGAAAAAAAAGGAAAAAATAAACCTGAGTGGCAATGATCAAATAAATCAAGAATTTTAAATTAGAGCCAATAAATTCTAGTAGGTTTATAAATTTTTAAAAAATGATATACATTTATACAAATTATTATTTTATTTATTACATATTGTTGCAAAGAAATACAAGATTTTTATAAACTTTTCTAATATCTTTGACATTCCAAAATATAAAACTCCAGAGGGGTTTAGAAAATACTATTTTATTGTGCTATATATTTCATATATCTCTATTGTGACATATAGAAAAATATTATCCCATCTCGAATAGTAATATAGTTTTTGTCTCATTGTTATTCATCATTTAATTATAGAACTAAAGAAAGAAAAGTTTACTATAAGAATTCATCTGCCCATTCCTCTTCTGTAAACCAAATTATTCCTAAACCTAACTTTAAGGTGCCACGCACATTAAATTTTCTGAAACTTTAAGTCTCGTTGTTAATTTTCTTTCTATATTTAACCTAACCTAGTCATGATGCATCTAAAACTCTCCTGTTTTATTACTTTTAACTTTATTTTTATTGTTTATACTATTACAGATGGTCCCATGTTCTCCCCTTTGCCCACCTCTACCCAGTCCCTGCTCTCTCCCCTCTGACAGCTGTCAGTCTGTTCCGTGTATCCGTCCATGCCTTTGTACTATGTGTATTTTGTTCGTCAAAAATTCTCATTCTAAAACTCTGCTGTTGCCATTGGATTGAATTGGTTTTGTGTTGGTGGCAGCTCAAGTTTAATGAATACACCTGAGAAGGCATATTTTGACTATCTTTCCTCTTCTGAGTGTAGATTTTCCTAGTTCTTCATATGCTGTAGTTTTGAACTATATATAAGATATTTTGAATGTTATGATATGAGATCTGGGTCTGCAATTAAAAGTAATGATTTAATGATTTGTAGGGGTTAAAAGTAAAAGGAAGCTGGGGTACTTTATTAGTATCAGGGAAAGTAGATTTCATAGCAAAGAAAATTAGCAGCAATAACTAGAGAATTTACATAATTATAAAAATGTTATATCTATTCATTTAATTGACAGTATTAAATGTGAACTCATATAACAACAATACATCTAAATACATGAAGCAAAAAATCATTGAATAGAAACAAAAGAGAAATCCACAACTACAGTTTGAGATTTTAGCACTCTTCTTTCAGACAGAAAATTGGCAAGTATGGAGAAATAAACAATACTGCAATATACATTCTTTTTCTTTTCAACAGAAAGGGTAACATTTCCCCCCCAACTTTACTGAGTTATAATAAAAACTATTGTTTATATTTAGGGTCTACAGCTCAATATTTTTACATATAAGTTGGGTTGGCAAAAGTAGGTTTATAGTTATAATACAAATAAGTAATACAATAATTAATAATAATGCAAGAATAAATTATTTGGCATACCCACAAGTGTAAAACCACTTTTGCTCACCCCTATATAGTGAAATCATTACTGAAATCAAGCATCAAGCATCACCAACATATCACCTCAAAATTACTATTTCCATGTGTGTATGTGATGAGAGCACTTAAGATCTACCTTCTTAGATATTTCAAATGTACCAGACTGTTAACTGTAGCCATCATGCTGCACATTGGGTCTTCAGAACTATTCATCTTGAATAAATAAAGTTCTGTACCCTATGATCAACATCTCCCATTTTCCCATCCCCTCAGCTCCTGGCAACCACCATTGTGCTCTCTGCTTCAATGAATTTGACTATTTTAGAGAATATGAATTATTTTCAAGTACACATGGATACTCACTCAGTACTATAGACTATGAGGTCTGTCTGGAGAAAAAGTCCAGCCTTTGTTAATATAATGAGGATAATTTGCCCAGCATTGATGTAAACTGGCAGCCAAGGAGAGTGGACTGGAATGCACATGCGTGAACAATAATGACTTCACTGTACTAGTCAGTGGGGGCAATAGTCACATTAAGTGAATATATGTACTGTGTGGATATTGCATTCAAAATGACTGAGCAAGTAGAGCAATGAATTTGTATCAAATTTTGCATTAAGCTTGAACATTCCTCCATGACAACTATTCAGATCATTCTGAAGGCTACAGCTATGGGCAACTGGTGATCGGCAGCTTTATCACAACAATGCACCTGCGCATGCATCATGTCTCATGCAGAGATTTTGGTGGCACAACAAATCACCCTGGTGACTCAGTGCCCCTGCAACCCAGATTTGTCTCTCTGTGACTTCCAGCTTTTCCCAAAACTAAAATCTCCTTTGAAAGGGAAGAGATGTCAGACCATCTATGAGATTCAAAAAAACATGACAGGGCAGATGATGGCAATTGGGAGAACTGTGTGAGATCCCAGGGTGCCTACTTTGAAGGGGACTGAGGCACCATTGTCCCATGTACAATGTTTTTTGCATCTTGTATCTTCTTCAATAAATATCTCTATTTTTCATATTACATAGCTGGATATTGTCTGGATAGATCTTGTATACTCAAGCTGTAAAGCAAACCTTATCAAAATTTTTAAAATTCAGTTAAATAAAATACGTCCTCTGACCATATGGAATTCCTAAAGGCCAATAAGAGAAAAATAATAGGAAAATGTACAACTACATGGAATTTCTAGTTTCTTCAAAAAATTAAAAATGGGACTGCTTTTGACCCAGCCATCCCACTTCTGGGAATAAATCCTAAGAATTCCATTACACCAATTTGAAAGAATATATGCACCCTTATGTTCACAGCAGCATTATTTACAATAGCCAAAATCTAGAAACAGCCCGTGTCCATCAGTAGATAAATTGATTAAAAAGCTGTGGTATATTTACACAATGGAATACTATGTGGCCTTAAAAAAGAAGGAAATCTTACCCTTTGTGAAAGGACGTGAAAGAAGGATGGATCTAGAGATTATTATGCTCAGGGAAATAAACTAGTCAGAGAAAGACAAATACCATATGATGTCACTTATTTGTGAAATCTAATGAACAAAATAAACTGACAAATAAAATAGAAACATATACATGGATACAGAGTAAAGACTGACAGCTGTCAGAGGGGAAGAGGGGAGGGGACTAGATGAAAGAAGGTGAGGGGATTAGCCAAAGAACATGTATGTATGTATGTATAACCCATAGACACAACAATGAGGTGATGATTGCCAGAGGGAAGCGGGGGCAAGGGCTAGGTGGAGGTAGGCAAGGGGGTGCGGACTGAGGACATCTGTAATAATGTCAACAATGAAGTACATTTCAAAAAGAAAAGTCTTTATGTGGATGATTATAAGACAAATTTGAAAAATTTCTAAATGCATTAAAATTAATAGACAGCATTAATTTTAGATATAGGAATACTTAAAATAAAAATATTAAATATTCTCTTGTTTAATTTGAATTGTTGTTTATGAAGAATTTACTTTTAGAGCACTTTTAGGTTCACAGAAAAATTAAATATATGAATATATATTTATATATAAGTATATAATCCATAACTAAAAGGAAGTTAGAAAGAAGACACGAATTACCAATATCAAGAATAAAAAAATGTAACTCTAGAGCTCCAATAGACTTTAAGAGGATAGTAAAGGCTTAATACAGGCAAGTTTACGTTGTAGATTAAATGTACCAATTTCTTGAAAATTGAGTATTTTCAACAAATGCTGCTGAAACCTGACCTCCATGTGCAATAAAACAAACCTTGATCTAAACCTCACATCTTATGCAAAACTTAACTCAAGATGGATCATAGGTCTAAAGGTAAAATGTAAAGCCTTCAAAATTTTTGAAGAAACTATAGGAAAACTTTTCATAAAATTGGGCTAGGTAAACAATGCTTGACATGACACCTAAAGCATGATCTATAAAAATAAATTGATAACATGTACTTCATAAACATTAAAAACTTTTGTTCTGCAAAGCCACTGTGAAAAAATGTAAAGAAAAAGTGCAGACAGGAAGAAAATATTTTCAGGTCCCATATCTGACAAAAAACTTATATCTAGAATATGTAAAGGTTTCTCAAGATTCTTCAGTAAGAAATCAAACAACCCAAATTTAAAATTCTATTTTTTAAAAGACTTCATTTATTTTTAGACAAAGGGGAAAGGAGGAAGAAAGAGAGAGAGAGAAACATCAATGTGTGGTTGCCTTTCACATGCCCCCTACTGGAGACTTGGCCTGCAACCCAGGCATGTGCCTTGACTGGGAATTGATCCAGCGACCTTTTGGTTCACAGGCCAGCACTCAATTGACTAAGCCACACCAGCCAGGGCTCAAGCAACCTAAATTTAAAAAAGAGAAGTAATTTAAACAAACGTCACCTTATTTTTAAACTTCTCAATCAATCACATGCTTATTGATTTTAGAGAGAGGGAAAAGGAGATAGGAAGAGAAATATCAGTGTGAGAGGGAAATATTGATTGGTTGCCCTTCATACATGCCCCAACTGTGGACTCACTGAACCTGTAATGTAGGCATGTGTCCTGACCAGGAATCAAAACCACAACCTTTTGGTTTGCAGGACAATGCTCAATCAACTGAGCCACACTAGCCAGGGCAGAACAAATACTAATCTAAAGAGGAGAAATGATAGGTTAATAAGCACATGAAAAATTCTCAACATCATTAGTCAGTAAAAAATACAAATTAAAATGGTGATGAGACACAACTATGTGTATAATATAATTGTCTTAAAAAAGACAGACAACTTTAGGGACTGGCAAGGATGCAGAGCTGTGGGAACTCTTACAAAATGCTGGTAAGAATGCAAAATGGCACATCCACGCTAGAAAATAGTTTGGCAGTGTTTTATAATGTTAAACTCATATTTACCCTGCTACCTAGCAATTGCACGAGCTATTTACCGTAGATAAACAGAAACTTAGGTTCACATAAAACCCATGTGCAAATTTTTATGGAAACTGCACTCACATTTGCCAAGGATGAAACCAACCGAAATGTCCTTCAATTGGTAATGATAGAGAAACAAATCATAGTAAATTGATACAATGGAATATTACTTAGTAATAAGAATGAATTACTGATATCTCTAATAACTTGGATAAATTGCAAAGGCATTTTGCTAGGTAATAAAGCTAGTCACAGAATGTTATATCCTATATAATTCCATTTATATAACACTCTCAAAAAGACACAATTATAATGACAGGACAAATCAATGGGATGTGGGACTGAGGTCGAAGGAGGGGAGTGGGCCTGCCAAGAGGCAGCACAAGGGAGTTTGGATGGGGGTGGTGATACTTTCGGTATCTATTTGGTGGTAGTGGTTATACAAACACAAACATGTGGTAAAATTCCCATAACTTTATACAAAAGAGTGGTTTTTGTACTGCATATTAATTAAAAAACAACAACTGGAGAGGTTTTAGGTAAGATTTCTGCTCTTTCAGAGAGTGTACCTTTATTTTAATTCATATAACATAGGCTTGACACATATATTTTGGAAAAAATGATGTAGTACCTATCTCACTTTTGGAAAACTTGGATTTGAATTTTATTTGGTATAGTACCTATTTTTAATTCGCCCTAAATAAATTTCATATATATTTTTAGTAATATGTTAAGAACATCATATTGATAGCAGTACAATTCAGAAATCTCATATTCCAGCTAATACTTCCACTAACTAGGTGTGTCTTTTACCTCTTTTCATACCAGTTTTGCCACCTTTAAAGTGATAGTAGTTAAAGTATGATCTCTGCTGTCCTTTTATTTAAAAACAAACACCCAAATCCACCCTGGAAACTAAAATCTCATTTCAAAATGGAAATAATACTTTGTAGGTCTCTCCCATCATGAAAATTCACAAAGCATTTTCATATTTCAAAAATTCTAAAGTCTCTGAAGTTTCTTGACACTTGTGCTTTTATGAGAGCAAAGTGATAAAGATGCCAGAAAACATGACATTATTTTTAAGTGCAATTGTTTGGCATTAATGAATGATAGATATATGTTGGTGAAGAAGATCATGGGCAAAGACTTGGGAAAAAATCAACAACTAAGTAATAGGAATTTTATACTGGGTGCTCTCCAAGAACAAATATAGTATGTGTGGCCAGAAAATTGTTCAAACATGAAACAGGTCTGTATTCGTAGGTACACACACTTGAATGTATGCAATGCGTACATGCAGGGTTTGTACTCTCAGGCTTACCACAGTCCCTCCTCTATTGTTTTGTCAGGTGCGGGGTCAGTCATGTATGATCCCTGCCTGTCCTTTTTTAGTCATTTCAGTTTGCAAATATTGAAAAGTTCTACCAGGTCGTAGATATACTCTGTGGGTTCTTAGAAAAATAAGAAAATTGTTATAAAACATTTCTTTCTCCAAGAACACTGGGGAGATATGCCATTCATTTTCTTTTTCTGAAAACTGTTTATTTTTAATCTAATGGAGTTTTGAACTGTATAAGAATTAAATTGTCTGCTTCAGTTTGATTGGCAGAGGTTTTGAGTAAAATTTGTGGCCCATCTGTATAGTATTGTAAATGGCCTCTGTGTTTATCCTTGTTTTACCTACATTCCAAATTCATGGTAATGTTCTGGTCTTTTTCATTACAATATTTTTCTCTAATTACTGGATTTTATACAACTCTGTATAATTTTTGTACATTTATTTTATGATACTATACTTGTAAAAATAATTATGTTCACAAAAGGCTGGAGGACTATTTGCCAGATGCTGAGTAACTAATTTTGTGAGGTTCAAGAGATGAGATTACAGGTGATTTATATTTCTATGCTGAATTTATTTATATTTTTAACTTCTCATAGGTAAGAAAAGGTGAAAAACAAAATTTTAGAAAGAGGACAAGTAGAGATAGGTTGTTACATTTACTTTATCTTTTTAAAAATATATCCGACATTAAAATGTGTTTGGGTTGTGTAAGATTTCTTAACAGACATGTGTTCTTTGTGAGGCGTGGGCTGATTAATGCTACTATACTTCCCTCCCCACTGATGATATCACATTGGCAAGAGCTTGTACAGCTGCCATCAATTATTGTGTTTTCCTAGCTTTTTAGAGAGTCAGGCCACTAAAAAGACTCATTGCCACCCCACTGCTTGGGCTGGCCCAGGTGAAATTTCCAAAGAGGGGAAGTCTCTATTCCTGAACACAGTTCCTTCCCAGCCCCTGTGACCGTTGCTCTTTTCTTCTGCCTGGTTTTCTCTGACTGGTTTATTTCACTTAGCAATCCACTGCAGATCACATTGCTTCCCAAGTGCCCTTTGCTCCTTTCCCTACCTCTCCTCAAACAAAGTAAGATTCTTGCTACTCTTCTTTTAACTATTTAATTTTATAAATGTTGTATTTATTCCTCCACTGACTTAAGAAGACTATTCAATAACATTGTAGAAACCATTGGCTTACTGAACAAATAAATTAAACAAGATTCTTCCCTAGGTCATATACTAAAAAAAAAAAAAAAGATTCCAGAGATTCTAGATGAAATATGAAAGCATAATGTGAGAGGAAGAATGTATATGCATGTTAATGATTTCTGGGTGAGTTTCCAAGCATAAAATAATGAATGGAAGTGTCAAAGAAAGTAATTGTAGTTTTGACAATGTAAAAATTGAAGCTACTATACATTATATTAAAAGGATATATATATATATAGTATATACTATATATATACTATATATATATATACTACTATGGATTGGACATTAAAGATAGAAGCCAATGGTAAGGGCTGTGAGAAAGTGTTAAAAGATGCAGTTCCTGTCTACAATGATTTTGGTAAGGACCTTAATATATTTTGAGTCCCTTTAAGAGTCAAACCCAATTATTGAAGAGCCACCTCAAAGATGAATTGCTTACAATTTTTTCTAAAGTCTTTCTTGTATTCATATGTTTTCAGAATTCAGAAATGTATATATGGTTTCTTTTGAGGTTATTTTCCCTCCCATTGTCTTTATAATAACACTGGCAGTAGTCTATTTCTCATAAGATAATTAAATTTTATAAAGTTCAGTGATAACATAGGCACAGGAGAGATTTCATTACAGTAATTGTAGATTATATTGGTATGTGGTACAGAATCTTTTTTATACTCCCTCATTGTTTTCAGAATTGTTATGATATTTGAAGTTTGAAACATATTTGTGAAAAAGATAGTTTTAACCCATTTTAAATGTGAAAACTGAGGCTTAGAGAACATTTATGACTTGCCTATTCTGATGAAACTTCTGGAAATGGAAATTAAAACAGGATTCTGCTTCTCAATTATATGCCCGTTCCTACATATGTGATGCCTCTGAATACTGATTGACAGGAGATGTTTGTAAATAACATTTTGTCATATTTTAATCTTTGAGATAGACATCTGATGTATATTCACTGTCCTACATTATTGCATTTAAATTTTGTTTTAATTTTAACATAGTAGTATTTGTAGAACTACTGGGTTTGAGATAATATATTTTCCTGCAATGTCACCATGAATACTGAATAATAGTGATTAACATCAGATCCTTATATGACATTTGCCATGAGCCGTTTAACTTTTGTAAGTGACTGTGAAAGAATTATTATTATTCCCATTCTATAGGTGTGAAAACTGAACCATAGAAAAGTTGCCCTTGGCTATGTAGAAGCACTTATTTCATAATGATACAGATCTTCAGCTCAATTTCCTATATTTTATTTTATTTTTAAATTTATTTTTATTTAATCTTTATTATGTTTTTCTATTGCTATTTAGTTTCCTTATATTCTTTCCTCCAGCAATCACCGTACTGTTGACCATGCTCATGAGTCTTTTTTTCCTTTTCGTTCTGTCCCTCCACCCCCAAACTTCCCCTGACCACTAGCTGTCATCTGCTCTCCATCTATGAGTCTGTCTCTGTTTTGCTCAGTTTGTTCATCAGATTCCCTGTATGAGTGAGATCATATGGTATTTGACTTTCTCTGACTGGTTTATTTCACTTAGCATAATGTTCTCCAGGTCCATCAATACTGTTGGAAAGGGTAACATTTTGTTCTTTTTTTATGGCCAAGTTGTATTCCGTCATGTAAATGTCCCATAGTTGTTTTATCCACTTATCTATTGATGCCAACTTGGGCTGCTTCCATACCTTGGCAATTGTAAACAATGGTGTAATGAACATAGGAATGCTTATGTTCTTTTGAATTAGTGTTTTGATTTCTTTTAGATATATTTCCAGAAGTGGAATCACTGGGTCAAAACGTAGAAAAATGAAACTAGACCACCTTCTTACACCATACACAAGAATAAATTCAAAAATAGATCAAAGACTTAAGTGTAAGACCTGAAACTATAAAAATCCTAGAAAAAAAACATAGGCAGAAAATTATTGGATATTTTTCACAGCAATTTATTTCTTTATTTATTTATTAAGATTTTATTTATTTATCTTTAGAGGGGAAGGAAGGAGAGAGAGAGAGAAATACCATTGTATGGTTGCTTCTCATGCATTCCCTGATGGGAACTAGCCTGCAATCCAGGCATGTGCCCTGACTGGGAATCGAACCTCGATCCTTTAGTTCGTATTTATTTATTTTTAGAGAGAGGGGAAGGGAAAGAGAAAGAGGAAGAGAAACACCAATGTGTGGTTGCCTCTTGTGCACCCCCTTCTGGGGACCTGGCCTGAAACATAGGCATGAGCCCTGACTGGGAATTGAACCAACAAGCCTTTGGTTTGCAGCTGGCACTCAATTCACTGAGCCATAGCAGCAAGGGCTGTTCATAGCAATTTTTTATTGGGCATATCTTCCCAGGCAAAGGAAACAAACAAACAAAATTAACAAAAGGGGCTACATGAAACTAAAAATTATTTGCACAGCAAAGGAAATCATCAACAAAAGAAAAAGACAACCCACAGAATGAGAGAACATATTCACTGACACATATGATAAGGGATTAATATCCAAAATTTATAAAGTACTTACAAAACTCAACACCATAAAAACAGACAACCTAGTTTAAAAAATGGGCAAAGAGCCTGAACAGACACTTCTCCAAAGCGGACATGCATATAGCCAATAGATGCTCAATGAAAAGATGTTCAATGTCACTAATCATCAGAGAAACACAAATTAAAACCACAATGAGATACCATCTCACACATGTAAGGATGGCTATCATTAATAAACCAACTAAAAACAATGCTGGCAAGGATGTGAAAAAGGGAAACTCTTTTGCACTTTTGGTGAGAATGAAGACTGGTGCAACCACTGTTGAAAACAGTATGGAGATACCTCAACAATTAAACATGGATCTGCCTTTTGATCAATTTTCTATATTTTAGTGTGAGGTAAAATGTACAAGATTTAAAAAATAAAGTCAAGTGTTCCAGCATGGGTGTTTTTCTCAGATGAGGCACTAAAATGCTAGTTACATCAAGGAAACTACAGCTGCCAGCAGTAGTAGCTCTGGAGCCTCTCACTCTTTTAGCTTTAATTTTTAAAAATTGATTTAGAGTAAGAGAAGTGGGGCAGGGGAGAGACAGAGACAGTGAGACAGGGATAGCAATTTGTAGTTCCACTTATTGATGAATTCATTCATTGCTTCTTGTACGTGCTCTGACCAGGGATTGAACCTCCAGCCTTGGTGTATGGGGATGACAGTCTTACCAACTGACCTACCTGGCCAGGCTGGAGCCTCTTGTTTTAATCAAGAAAATATTTTCAATTTTTTTTGCAATTTATATATACAGTGAGAAATACTTTTTACTTTGGAGAATGTGGGATAAAACAAAATTATGTGCTGCTTCTTCAATATGTGACAAGAAAATATTGTTGTGAATTTCTAGATTGTTGAGTGAAACAGTTTTTCTCCTAAAACCTCCATTTTTTTGTTTATATAAAATGTATGCATATCTGGATGTTATCTGCGAAATATATTTCTGCTTACACTTACAGTATCATCAGACTTCAATATTTAGTGACACATTTTCAATGCCCATGACAATGTGAATGCTTCTTATCACCTGCAGTAAGGAATAATTAACCAGCCACCACCACCAGAGGAGGGCTGTGGTGTTCTCTGTCGGTCTGTAACACAGGCTGGGGTGAGAGGACTCTCAAGCAGACCTAGTCACATCACCTGTAATTTTTTACATGTGTGTACTTCATCACTAGTGACATTCTGGCTTTCAGATCAGTCAACTCTTAGAACTTAAAATTGATAAATCAGTCTCAACATAAAATGCTATCATTCTGTAGACCAACTGTTTACCAGAGTATAACTCCCCCTGTGTCTCATTTCATCATACTGTTCCACATAGTGATGTTTCAATGTGAAATGTAGTTTTTTCATGCTGTGCCTCTGAGTAGAAAAAAGACAGAAGTACATGTATGATAAATGATGAAGATTCCATGATAACCCTTGCAAAACAATACAATGTGGAAGCATTATACTGGCATTAATAATATAGCACATAAATGTGGCTTTTAAAGTATTTTCTGTGCATTTTGTTTTATTTTTTTTGAAATAATTTTTATTTTAAAATTACAGTTGACAAACAATATTATATTAGTTTCAGATGTAAAACCCAGTGATTAGACACTTATATAACTTATGAAGTGATCATCTGGATAAAACGAACATCCATCTGACACCATGCACGGCTATTACAAGATTACTGATACATTCTCTATGCTATACCTTATATCCCCATGACTGTTCTGTGACTATTAATTTGTGCTTCTTTTTTTCAAACTAACTTTATTAGAGTGACCAAATACTGTTTATGTGGCAGTGATGGGAAGATCAATTATATTTGTTGTGAATGACTTTATCTTCCAGCTGATTTAGAAATTAGCAAAAATACCACTGCTGTTGAATTGTAATGGTGAAATATTTGTGGAGACTGCACCATTAGTAAAATATCATGTTTTACAATTGTACATATATTTATGTTCAGTTTTTTAAAGGGGGAATATTTTTAAAATTTTATTAAATCCCATTCTTTGTGTGTGTGTGTGTGTGTGTGTGTAGCTCAGAACCAACCCCTAGCTTTCAATAATAACAATAGATTTTAGGGAAAACCTCTTTTTTATTGTCTTATTGTTGTCGGAAAGGCACTCTAGCATTTGTATCTTTTCTTTGGCTGTAGAGTATATTATCTTTGTGGTTCTGAGTGTGGTCTGGCTGTGACATCAGCATCCTACTGCCCACTAGGGTTGATTCAACTGATTGGGCTACTGGGCTGGAGTTTAAATTCTTCATTCATAACTCTAAAAGCTGTGCATTGGTAGAGGATGATAACACATCCAGGGAGACCAGAACCACTTAATTTTTGTCAAAATGAAATGATGTTTTGCTGTTAGCATGTGTTGATTCAACCTGTGACTAAAGTTTTGATAGGATACTTTAAAATAAAAGCTAAAATTATTTTACCAAATGTGGCTTGAAATTATGTTTTTAATCTGATGTAGCACTGTGCATACCCAGTATTTATTCTGAGAAAACACTTTAGCTTGAACTTTTAATTCTTGATTTTCTGTTATGAAAAATCTTTAATATTTACCTATTTAGACTGTTGTGGTAAAAGCCATAATTTGCTATAAGATAATAGCCAATCATTAAGCTATAGCTAGTAGATGTGCAATGAATTATTAATGAACAGTGAATGAATTGAGTGGTCCCAAGAACTATAGAAAAAAGTTATGGGAAATAATTCTACAGTAGGAGATATTTTTATGAAATTAACTTAACCAACAAAGTGATTATTTCTGTCCTTTGGAAAAGTATGAAAGTCAGCAATAATTAATTGGTTTGATGATGTTTCTCCTGTGTGTGTGCACACACATACAAGAAAATAAATAGTATAACATTATTTTCTTAAGTGACATTCCTATTTTGGGGATTAAAATTATATTGAATCCAATTCTTTTGGCAAATGAGGTATTCTAATAATATTTTAAAATATAGCACATCGAAAGGGAACTATTTACCAGAAAACTAAAGGCAAATTAGAACTAATAAGCTTCACATTTGTTTGAAAATTCTATGACATAGTCCTGGCTGGTGTGGCTCAGTGGATTGAGCATTGGCCTGAGAACCAAAGGGTTTTTGGTTCAATTCCCAGTCAGGGAACATGCCAGGGTTGCAGACCAGGTCAGGTGTCCAGTAGGGGGCATGTGAGAGGCAACCACACATTGATGTTTCTCTCCCTATCTCCCTTCTTTTCTCTCTAAAAATAGATAAATAAAATCTCTAAAAAAAAGAAAATTATATAACATAAATAAAGCAAAATTGACAATGTAGAAGTTTTTTGTTCAATTTTCAAAATAAATCTTCTCAAACCCAAGATTAGTTTTGAAAACAGAGTACTTTTATGAATGTACATGTCAAAAATGATATCCATCACCTGGCTCATATTATTACATCAGGAAATTTTCAATAGTAGCTGCATTTTGTAAAGCTCAATTAAAATTGACCTATTTCATTAAAAATAATAGACAATTTAGAGCAGTTTAAGGTTTACAAAAAAATTGAGCAGAAAATATAAAGTACTGAATACACTCCCTTCCCCTATGCCCATGCCTCTGCCACTAGCAACATCCCAGACCAGTGGTACATTTGTTGTTACAATTAATGAACCTATTAATAGTAGCTGAAAATTTAATTCTGAAATGGATAAATTAATGAGCAGGTTTATAATTTAACTGTCTTTGTGGGAACATATTAAGCCAACTGAGGGATTTTCAAATAGTACTGGAAAAAATTTAAACAATTTACTAATTTGTAAAGTCCAACTAAAATCACTATATTCTTACTTCTAGGCATTTAAAATGTTTATTTATTGCTAGTGTAAATCAATATATAATTAGTAATATGATGGAGAAAAAAGAAAAGATCAATTCTTTTCTTCTAGTCACATAAAAATAAATAGAAGAGCTATGAACACGAGTGGCTGTGATGCTGGTTAGAACCTTGTGGTATTATGAGATGCTCAGTAAAAACATCTTGGGAGGAAACCCTGGAAGAAGGTAAGGAAGCATCAGTCAAGGTTTCAGAGTGGGAAAATATTTGAGTTAGGCCTTGACATTGTAGGTGTGATGACATTGCCAGATAAAATATAAGGTACTGAGTTAAATTTGAATTTCAGGTAAATTTTTTGATAAAATCATTTGTTGTTTATTCAAGATACAGCATTCCCAGTTAAATTTGTATTATTGTTAAAGATGGCAATTCTCAGCATGGGGTACATTTCTATTCAAATAAAAAGGTATTCAAAGGTACAGAGGAAAAAATCTCATGGTAACTGTGGAAGTGAATGAATCATTGATTACGTTGAATATAAAGAATGGCTCACCTTGTCTGAAGGAAGGTGTATTAATAATTATACTGGGACAAGTAGGCATAAACTGCAACTGTTCTGGGCAAGCAGGGTGTAATAATGTTGAGACCTCGAAGAGTGGTGAGACCATATCGTAGAGGTACCACAAAGGAAGAGGTATTTGCATCTAGATAACTACTGAGCTGCTGTATAGTAGTTGCCCGTGATAAGAGAATATAATAATTTAGGAAATACCAAAGAGGTCTTCTTTTTGAGTTTTTCCTCTGTGCTTGAGACCATATTTTTGAGATTGTGAAAACCCAGAACACATGCCACAAAGTTTTCAAATGTATCTCACTATTGAATGATAATCATATTATTATTAAGGTTTGGGACTTCATTCCTGGATGCACACATTTGGCTTCTTTGGAAGAGAACATTGCAGAGTTCACAGGAGGTTCTCATCATAAACTTTTTTTATTAAAACTGATTGGAGAATGAATTAACAATATCTTCCACTGCATCTAGAAAAACTCTGAGTTTTATACTGAAAATAGAGGGATTTAAATAAAATTCTTCCCCATGATATAAAATTATTATGTTGTTATATGATGGCCCTCTATTAAGATGTCAAAAATACATGATACTGAATCAGCAGTTAAAAATTTCAATAAACTATTTTTATGATAAAAACTTTAAACATATACAAAGGCAGAGAGGAGAGTGTAATGAACTACCCTATACCTGTGACGTGGTTTTATCAATGATTAATATTTGATGTATTTGCTTAGAGAGCTTGTTTTTCTTTCTTTTGTTGGCAATAAAAAGCAAAACATGTGATTGACACATTAAATTTACAACAGCAAATTGACACGGGTTTAGAAATGGAGTTTCCAATGTAATTCATTTACTTGGATTTTATTTGTATAGATATAGTCTAAGACTGCAAAAATATATTTATATATTGAAATAATAATACATTAATTGAATTAAATCCATGAGTTTGGAGAACTACTGAATAATCTTTTGAATGCTGTTTAATTATACCCTCACTCTTACCTTACTAGCACTATATGTACTAGAAGCTCTGACAACTTTAGACAAGTCTATTTTACCCTGTTTAAGAAGATAAAGAAAATTAGTGACTCACCAATACATATAAAGTATTATAGCCTGAAAAAGAACAAAAGTTTCTAGTTTATTAATTTATCATTTGGCCTCATAAAGTGGTCTTACTTTATAGAAAATATTTATCCATGTGATGAAGTAATAGTTAAACTATCTACTTTATCCAGGGTCAGCAGAAGTAATCTTTAGCAAAATATAGTTTATGTGTCAGCAAAATAAGGATAAAAGAGCAATATATATGAATATAGGTATTATTGTCAGAACCATGAAAAATGGATATACTCATATTTCCTCAGGCTTCCACAGTCTGGTCTAAAAATGGGGTCACTTTTACAGAAATGATCTGTCATTTGGAAGCTTTTGTGTCTCTCTGTGAATGTAAGATCCCAGTTCTTTGTAAAATCTGCCCTAACTTTTTCTGGAAGTATCCTGGGCATCAATTCAACTTGCTCACGATCAAATCTGCATGCTACCGAAGGACAGCTGCTCGGCATCCTTGCTACTTCTGCTGGTCCTCCTCTCCTGCCACCATTCTAGTTAGGCCACCTGTCTGTCCTAGATGCTGCCACCATTTCCACAGGAATTTTCATGTTTTTAGAGATTTCTATTACTTCTGCTGAATGATTCAAAGCCTGCCATACATGCTGTGGACAATGCTGCTGCTGTAGCCTCTTGTCTGGTCCTACCCCCAATTTGAATTGGCAATTTTGAATTGGCAATTTTGACATAAGACAAGAACTGGGTTATAAAATTCCTCAACCATTAACTTGTTTGATCAACATTTAAAATTAAGTTTTCTATTCATTCTAATTACAAATGTATTTTGTAAAATTTGGAGCAGATTTAGAAATAACTGAAGACAAAAATTGCAAAAGATCCCAAATCCATATGATCACTATTAGCATTTTAGTGAGTGTTCCTCATAAAAATTTTCTCTTTCTTAAAAAAAGTTTTTTAGGGAGTAAAAGACAGAAAACTGTACTTGAACAACAACTAAAATAAAAAAATAAAAAAGTTTTTAAATGATATATTTTACTGTAATCGGTCTTTTCTTAATTTTCTTCTTTGTCCATAAATTTCCTTCTACAATCACTTTTTTAATGAGCTGGAATAGTATTCTATTATATAGATATAAAATTACTTTTTTGATCTTTTTATTACAAGAGATTACTTTTTATTTCAGTTCTCTATTAAAAGTAACAACATTCCGATGAACATTTATATGCATATATATCTTTGCTCAAATCTCTGTTTTGTTAAGTGTAGATTTTTAGAAGAGGAGTTGCTGAACTGAACAATATAAAAATTAATACCTTTTCATTCTGATCAAAGTACCTTTCAGAAAGAATGTGCAATTGTCTTATACAGTGTTTTTATGGGTTCTGCCATTTTTATCTTTGCTAATGGATAGTGGAAAAGGTTTTTTATATATTTATATTTTATGTATTTTCAAGTAATAAATAACAAAGTACTTGCTCATATATTTCTTGATGGTTGGTATCCTTTATGAATCATTTATGTCTTTTGTCCAAATTTTTATTAATTTGCTCATTGGTTTTTATAAAAGTTTATGAGAATATCTTTTATATTAGAGATCCTTTACTTCATCATCCATATTGCAAGTACATCTCCATTTTAATTGGAGATGTTTTGCAACACAGAAGTCTTGAAAGTTTATATAGTCATTACATCATTCATCTATTATCTCATTCCAAAGAATGAGAAAATACTCATTCTTTGATTATTATCTCAAAGACAATACTCAAATAGGGCAGTACTATCTGCACCCTATTGTCCTACAGAAGTGTTTAACCACTAGTTCTTAGTGGTTTCTAATTCTATTCTCTTTCCCTAGGACTCAGGCAAACGTGAGAGGGGACTCTTCCAAGATCAGTGATTTAGTTATGCTATCTTAGGATCACTCTCTGTGATCCTGATTTTGGGCCTTAGAATGAGTTTTTTCTAGGACCTTAGAATGTGTTTTTTCCTGGTCTCTTTTAGATTCTCATGTAATGAGAGTCCTGACAACTTTCTCCCATGACCATCTCTTAAGGTCTCTAGGCACAACTAATATGTCTAAACTTCAGCTTGTCCTGAAGCAAGAGCTGTGCTACATCTGGAAGTTTCTAGTCTAACTAAAAATTTGGAAGCCCTCTTTAAGTAGTACTGGTTTTGATTTAAAGCAGGTAATATTTGTCAAGAGAAAGGTATAAGATATAAAAAGTTTGAGAATAATATTTTCATATATTATATATCGGATATACTATGTGCTAATCTAATCAGGGAGTAATAAATACATGTATTGAAAAGGGTCAGAAATAGAATGTAAATAAATGCATGAAGTGGGATGGGAGAAAGGCACCAGGAGTGGTGGAACCTGTGTTGAACTATATAACACAAGCTCATGCTAAAAGGGTTTCAGCCAATTGTTTTCAAGCATAAATGTTAATCCAGTATTGATAGAATTTCTAGTACTTCATAAGAATCAAGAAATTAA
>PVKM010019377.1:0-24257 GCA_004027735.1 Carollia perspicillata
ATGCAATATAAGACATTAAAAAGTCTGTCCTTCAAACTACTTGCGGGGGGGGGGGAGAGTGTCAGACTAAGGAGATACTATGAAGTTGGCTTAGTTTGTCCTTAGCAGGACACCCTCTGTCTGAGCTTAACTTCAACTTCAGAAATCACTTGTTTTTTCTTTAACATCCTCCATTGCCCCCCCCTCCCCACACACACAGTGTTTTCGTGCTTTCTCCTACTAAGGAAAGAATGCTACCATAAATGAATTCACCCAAAGGTACTATAGGTCCTCATTTTTCAATGTGTGCTCCACAGAGCAGAGAAATTGGCATCACCACTATGTAAGAATCTGCATTTTCATAAGGTCGTGTGTGCTTCGGATACATTTTTAAAAGATATGCAGGGTATTCATTATATACACATTAAAGTCTGAGAACATTGGTGGAATGTTCTCAAGGTATGATCCCTGGGTGAGAAACATCACCATCAGCTATGAATTTATTAGAAATGTTAATTCTCAGGCTCTGTCCCAGATCTGCATCAGAAACTCTGGGGGCGAGGCCCAGACATCTGTGTTTGAAGAAACTTTCCAGGGGATTCTGATGCATGAAAAAAAATTAAAGATCACTGTTTCAGAACATCTACATGTAAATAGTTGCTAATTTCAGAATTATAGAGCCAGTGAGTGTTCCATAAAAAATGGGAAAGGGTGGGAGTTTTATCCTCTAGGGCCTCTGGCTTTCCTCCAACTTGCTAATTCTGTAATTCAAGAGTTTTCCCCAAATAGCCTATGTGTGCTTCTCAGATTAGGCCATTAATTTGTTGCATGTCTTCTGAGAACAAATCCCTTGATACTAATTGTTGTAATTAAAGAATTCTGCTCCATTACTTTACCTATTTCAACCTGTGGAATTTCACACTACCAGGACATCAGGCTGTACAGCAATTTTAATTAGCTGCCTATGATATGGAAAAGATTGCGTACTTACTACAATTACTTCAGTAGCTTAAAAGCTTCTACAAAATAAAATTCTGTATCTTTTCTTTTCTTTCCCAAAATCATTGCCCAGATGCCCCTTGTTTAAATTTGTTAACCCTGCTTTTCAGTCCAAACTGGGGTATGTGTGTCAATTCACTGAGAGGAGGCATTCTTCACTGCTATAGCATGCTTTACAGTTCAAAAACCACACCGAAAAGAAAAGCAGACTAAGTGGACATCTAAAACAGGAGCAGAGCCACAGAAATGGAGGTCACATGGAAGATTAGCAACAGGGGAGTGGGAGGAGGAGGTGGGGGAAGGTACAGAGAGTAAGTAGTATAGAAGGTTTGGAGAAAATAGACGGATAGGACAAGAGTAGTGTGGGAAATGTAGAAGCTAAAGAACTTATGACGCATGGACATGAACTAAAGGGGAGAGTGTGGGTGGGAGGGGGTGTGCAGGGTGGAGGGGGATAAGGGGGGAAATAGGACAAATGTAATGGCATAATCAATAAAATATATTTAAAAAAGGAGTGGTGATTAATGCAGCTTAAGCATCAGAGTAAATAAGTATATGAAAGCATGAATGATGGCTCTTGGTAGGGATTGCATTGTAGAATAGGACATTTCACTACAGTGAAAGTGGTTGTGATGCACTTATTACTTTAAGATAGCCTGTAGTGTTCTCCCAGGAGGAACAGCAGAGTCATGGAATGGCTAGGTAAGAATATTCTATACTATTCAAATAACTTGTCTTCTGTTATTTGAAGCCTTTCCCAGGGTTAAATAAGAGAAAATTGCTCTGTGGTGAAATACATTTTCAATGGTATGGCTGTAGTACATTCCACTGTTATGGCATTGAATGAGTTGCTTTTGCTTACAATAATGCTTATTTTGTTACAAACTATGAAATATTCATTCTACTTTACATGGAGGTGTAAGGAAGTTAGTCTTGATGTCTAAGATAACTGAAGTGATCGCTCCTTTAGCACATTCATGAAAGTGTGAAGTATATTCAATCTCACTAACCCACAACAATAACCTATTAGTTATGACACATTTGTTATCTTTCACAGGGGATCACATTAGTGTAAGTGGTGCAGACTTACAGCTCTATGTGCCCTGAAGATGTGTTGAGACTTTCCTGCAAATTATTCAAACTAAGTGAGAATCATAGATAACAAAGAAAGCCATCCCTTGGGGAACTTTTCTGTGTGGTTTTAAAAATTATTTTTGACACCTTCTCAGAGTGCAACAACAACACATTCATACTGAGGTTAGAATTAATGGATGAAAAGAGATGAGCTATTAATTAATATCCTTTCACAGCAGTGAAGTGAAGAGAATTGTTAAGCCAGCCAAGAGTCTACCTTTTCTGTAACTCTTGCAGAGTGGAAACAGTGACTGAGTTGAGAAGCTTACTGGCAATTAAAGGTTGGGTGCTATTCCATTGTAACCATTGGCCATGAAATCAGCTTACCTCTCAGGTATGCAATAATCACTGTTATCAACTGAGAAACACTGATTTTGAAAAAAACAGGAAGTATAAACATAACTCTAATAAATGTTTAGCTTAGTCACTATTTAGAAAGTCAGAATATTTTGTATTGCAAATATAAATTTTAACTCAGGACATAGATGCTTCTGCACTTATCATCTGTCAGTTAAACTATGCATCAATCTTATTTCATTGATAAACTAAAGTCTTTTTTTTTAACTTTTTTATTGATTATGCCATTACAGTTCTCCCATTTCCCCCTTCATTCCCCTCCACCCTGCCAACCCCCTCCCACCCACACTCCCCCTCTTTAGTTCATGTCCATGTATCATAAGTTCTTTAGCTTCTACATTTCCCACACTACTCTTGCCCTAAGTCTTGTATTTTAAAAATTAGTAGATAACCTGGCTGGTGTTGCTTAGCGGGTTGAGTGCCAGCCTGGGAACCAAAGGGTTGCAGGTTCGATTCCCAGTCAGGGCACATGCCTGGGTTGCAGGCCAGGTCCCCAGTTGAGGGCAAATGAGAGGCAACTACACATGGATGTTTCTCTCCCTCTCTTTCTCCTTTCCTCTGTCTCTAAAAATAAATAAATAAAATCTTAAAAAATAAAAATTAGTAGATAATGACACTGGCACATATGCTTTCCTTTTATGTTTTAAATTTTTCATAAAGTATACTCATTTACTGCACAGATACAGTAAAGGTAGAAATGATAATTGTATATAATTCATTTAAATTAATTTTCACTAACTGAATGCAGTCATAGAATTAGCACTCAAATCAAGGATCAGTATCAGTACCAATACCCTGGAAGCCTTTTTTTGGCCCTTCTAGTTTTGCTATCACACTGACTCTGTTCAACATTGACTCTGCAATATTGGGAATTACATTGAGCTTTCTAGTACTGCTCTTTAGTTGTAACATCAGAGCACTACTTCCTTCATTGTGAAGTAAGTTGGTAGGATTACAGAGTATGATATGCATGTGTCATTAGCACAATTGAGAGCTCAGAGTTAACACTTAAAATGCTACTCTCCTACTGTTCTTTCTCTAAAAAACAATTTAAAGGCTTTCAGTTACCATAAAAATAAATTCTAACTCTTACCATCAAATATAATTCATACCTTGACCTGCCAGACACCCAGTTTCATTTCCCATTGTTTTCTCAGTGATAGAAAAATACATTGTTATATATCTTACATGAGAGAGTGATCCTTAGAGCAGGGGTATAATAATTAAACTCTGCTTCTACCGCTGAATTGTAAAATATACAGGAAACATCTGTTAATAATTAACAGTAACCAATAAATATGGATTTATTAGATATTGTTACTAAAATCTCTAATAAGTACTTGATAGTTGAAGCTCTGCTTCAAACATCATAGAGAGCAGAAAGAAAATGAGTAAAAATTTGTGTAGATATTGTAGGAAAAGAAAATAATTTCCTTCTATACTTCTAAAGGTTCTTGGCTGACAACTTCCCCTGCCCTGTAATGATAGACAGATTAACAGGAAAAAAAAAACAAAACAAGCAACAGAAGTTTAATAACATGTAGACTCAGGAAAACTGAGTACTAACTCCCTGAAATGACCCAAGCCATCACCTTAAATACTATCTCCAACTAAAGACAAAAGATGTTGGGGTGGGGGGGCAGTTTTGGGAGGTGACCAGGAAAGGCACAGGAAGCAAGGGAAAGCTTATCGTGCAGATTTAAGTCCTGCCTTCCCCACAGATCAGAGCTTTTAGAGATTTATTTAGTCATTCTTCTCTTCCTGTACAGACAGGGAGACAACTTCACAAATGATTTTCTTAAAATTTACACAGGATGCCCTTTACTTGGTTTAAGAGCTTCTCTTGTATCTGCTGTTTCTTAAAAGTAATCAGCTTAAAATAATCCTTACTCCAAGAAGTATATTTGGGGTAGACAATTCTGCTTCCCTTTAAGATCATTCATTTATACATGAAATACAGAGATGTGGCCCAAATTAGAAGAGAAAAGTGAAAAAAATCCAAGGAATCTTTTTTTTTAAGAACCAGTGGCATGAGAGAAATCCTTACTGTAGAGGATTATAGTAGAAGAGAAAGCAGGGACCTGGACTATGTAGTAGATTAGCAAAGCTTACTAGAGGAGACAATTCCACTTTCCCTTTGGCCCACTACCACTTTACACTACAATGCTCAGTGTTCTTTATGGCTATGTATTACTTTAACCATCCTTTAATAAAAAGTTTCAGCTTTGTGCAATGCAATTATTCAATTATTTGTCACATGGCAAAGCACTGTTTTGAGGAAGCAAGTGGAAGAGTACTCTTTGGTGTTGAAACAATAACTTTGAGCCCTGGCTGGTATGACTCTGTGGATTGAGCACTAGACTGCAAAGCAAAGGGTCAGCAGTTTAATTCCCAGTCAGCGCACATGCCTGGGTTGCAGGCCAGGTTCCTCAGTAGAGGGTACATGAGGGGCAACCACACATTGATGTTTCTCTCCCTCTCTTTCTCTCTCCCTTCTCCCCTCTCTAAAAATCAATAAATAAATTAAAAAAATAAAACAATAACTTTGAATATAAGACATAGAGACTGATACTTACATATATGCAAGGGTAGCCTGTTTTAAAATATACTCTGGTTTGTGATCACCAAAGGTTAATATCCATATAGTATATTAACAACTTTTATGCATTTTATTTTCATACCTAGAAACAAGAATCACATACATACTTCTTTTGTGCAATAAGGTCCATAGTCAACAAACATTTACTAATATGTATCTCAGGGGACCTTTTGAAAGGATAATGTTAAGGTTGATTAATAGTCATGTTGGGTTATTGTCTTTACTTTTTTGTGGTGCTTCATCTTACACAGCTCTGTAAAAGACTAATTAGAATCCTGCTTCAGTACAGATATTAAATCAACAAAAAGAGAACCTTTAAGCCCTTGAGATTCCCCTTAAGTCTTAGAGGACCAACTCTAATTCCTAATTCTGATTAATAATTGTCTCTCTATCTGCAGTGCACTGTTGAAGCTCTATTCATGCTGACCCAGAATAATTTGTCCTATTATTTTTCTAAGCCATGCACATAATTAAGCCAAGTGATTGTTATGTTCCAACATTATAGGAGCTGTAAAATAAGCATTATAGAACCTACCCTAAGGACTAGTGAACTTAAATGCAACTAGTAATAAATGCAAAATTACATGTAGTTAATCAATAATATATCCACAATGGTGAATTTATTTCTTTGGTTGGTTTTATAAACAGCTGTATCTCTAGCAGTATCAATAGTGAGTATATAGTCAATTATCAATGATAATTTATTGTATAAGGTCTTGATAATTTAGTTCCAGGTTTTCCCAAGTAGGGATGAGTAAGACCTTTCCTCTTTATTACTGGTTATCACACTCTTAATGTATTTGGTTACAGAGAGATTATGTCTTACCAGTATATCAGTCTTCAAACTGGCAGAGCTAATGAACTTTATATGAGAATTTCAGGCTGAAAGTGTTTGGAAGGAAAAATTTTACTCTACCGTACAAAGGTTCTTTCAGCAGGTCTTATAGTTGAATTGACATGAGACAGATTAAGAGAAGAAAAAGAAATTTAATTTCATATGTATGGAAACCCCACATACATAGAAGTTTGAAGAAAGAAGGTAAAATGATATATATAAGCCATCTTTAGCCAAGGAGTGGGATAGGGGCCTGGGGTTTCAGAGTGGGGGAGAATAATATCCAGGATGATAAGAAGAGCAGTTGTTTATTAATTACCATATTTTTTGGACCATAAGACATACCTAGGTTTTAAAGGAGGAAAATAGGAAAAAAATTTTGAAGCAACAAATGTGGTAAAATATTTAATAGCATAAATAACATGATATTTCACCAATGTAAATGTAAACAGAACTCAACAGCAGCATTAACAACCATTATTCCTCCCAAATTTGGGGGGTGTGTCTTATAGTCCAAAATATGGTAGATGTTTGCCCTGTCCTATAGATAGGAAGTTATTGCTGCTAATAATTCTTATTATATAGCCAACACACCCATTTTAAATTTTTTAAGGGAGAGGTAAAAGTTTCTCTTAAGGCTGTGGGGTCTGGAATGCCATTAGCTCAAAACAGTCCACATGCCACAGTGGCACATCTTGGGAGGCCTGTTCTGAACCCCTTCAGAAGTGTGAAAACTAGTGCATATGGTTATGCACTGTTGCCCTGTACATGTTTACCTGGCTATGGGTGTGAGTTGGGGTGCATGTCAGCCCATGCTTGCCTGGCCAAGTTCTGCACCCTTGAGTGAAACTGAGACCGATGGAAGATGACGCACTTTATTTTTAACAACAAAAAAAATAGTTGTCTATAAGGAGACTGTCTAGAGGGAGGCTTTAAAAAATTTCTAAAATGGTGCTAAGTGGGGTAAATGCAACCCTGAGAGTAGCTTCTCTTCACAATTATACTCGCATGTGAAGTGTTACCACTTTCATATAAATAGAAGCTTTTATAAAGTCTGCTTTGTTTTGCATATTAAGTCTTAATGTAGTATAAAGATGCTTAATGTATCAGAAACCACTTTTTCATTTATGCCTTTATAAAAAATTATGTTGAACTTTCTAACATTCCAAATGAATAGGTGGCTGATTCTATTCACACAGCATACATTTTTACCATCAAAAATGATCTTACACATTCATACATCAGAGTAGTTAATTTTATTTATGTGATTCTGAGAGTATAAATATCTGTGTGTTTATGAGAGAGAGAGAGAGAGAGAGAGAGAGAGAGAGAGAGAGAGAGAGAGAGAGAGAGAGAACAATTATCCACATATAAGTTACAAAATAATTATTGTACCCATGGTCAAAATTTTGCTTGGGCTTTGATTATTTTTCTCTCAGTATGCACCCTCCCTCTTGCACCTGTTCTAGCTCACACTGTCACTCTTACATTCATTCTTTCTCTGTTTCTCATTATGTTTATCCTTGGATATTGATAATAATAATAATTATTTTATTTTATTTTTAAAAGATTTTATTTATTTCTGTTTAGAGAGATTGGAAGGGAGGGCGAATGAGAGGGAGAGAAACATCAATGTGTGGTTTCCTCTCATGTGTCCCCCATCAGAACCCAGGCATGTGCCCTGACTGAGAATTGAACTGATAACCCTTTGGTTTAGAGGCCGGTGCTCGATCCACTGAGCTACACCAGCCAGGGCTATAGTTTCTGTTCCATTCAGTAATGAGAGGATACAGGAGGACAAGCAATTGTGCAGGGAGAGGATGATGACCCCCTTCTGGGCTTGCTGGGTTTGAGATATTTCAGAGATATCCAATTGCAGATCATGGGTAGACCGCTCAGTTCTGGAGTTCAGTGGAGCAATCTGGATTTTACATGCTTTCTGCCTAGACTTATTGATGTTTAACTGCTGTACAACAATTGCACATAATTAATGTATACAATTTGGTGAGTTTGGACATATGTATACACTCATGTTACCATCACCACAATCAAGGTAATAAACACTGGAGTTTGTATCTTATGAAGGCTTTTAATCGTGTAACAGAAAATATAACTAATAGTGGCTTGTAAAACACAGGTATATTTTTCTTCAATGCAAACAATTTGAGACAGACAGCATCCTCAGTCATTGTTTTAGGTGTTCGAAAATGCCATCAAAACCTCGCCTCTCTTTAGGTTTCCATTCTTTTATACCTACAGTGTGTGTTTTGTGTGTATGTTCAAAGGGTGAAAATGGAAAGGATGCAGCAAGTTTTACTCCACTTTTATCTAAGAGCTCCTTAGCAGACTTCCCTTATAGCTGTTAAAGTAGGAGATGACAAGGAATAAAGGATAATAGTAGCTGGGTTAGTGAAGCAATGAAATCATCCTGAAAATGTAGACATTTCAATCTCTGGCACTAGGTACAAGGAAAGTATGAAGAGTTAAAATATTTGCAAATACACATCTGGTAAGGGACTATTATCCAAAATATAGAGAACTCTTAAAGCTCGACAATAAGAAAGCACACAACCTGATGAATAAATTGGCCAGAGATATAAAGAAACACCTCACCAAAGAAGATTTATCGGTGACAAATAAGGATATAAAAAGATGTTTTACATCATATGTGATCAGACAAATGCAAATGAAAACAACAATGAGATACCAATATACAGTTATTAAAATGGCCCAAATCCACAACACTGACAACACCAAGTGCTATTGAGAGTGTGAATCAACAGGAACTTCTGGTCATTGTTGGTGGGAATGCAAAAGTGTACAGTCAATTTGAGAGACACTTTGGTGATTTGTTACAAAACTAACATACTCTTACCATACAATTCAGCAGTCATGCTCCATGGTATTTATCTATAGGAGTTGAAAACTTATGCCCACACAAAAACGTGCACGTGGATGTTTAAAAACATGGAAGCAGTCAAGATGTCCTTCAGCAGGTGAATGGATAAACTGTGGTACATCCAGATAATGAAATATTACTCAGTGAATAAAAAGAAACTATCAAACCTTGCAAAGACAAAGAGAACCTTAAATGCTTATTACTGAATGAAAGAAACCATTCTTGAAAAGGCAAAACTATGGAGACAACAAAAAGATCAGTGGTTACCAGGGTTTAGTTTTGTGGGGGAGTAGACGAATAAGCAAAAACACAGAGGATTTTAAGACAGTCAAGATATTCTATATGATATTATAATGATGGATATATGGCATTATACATTTATCCAAGCCCATAGAATGTCCAAAACTAAGAGTGAATTATAATGTAAACTATAAACTTTGAGTCATTATGATGTGTCAATGTAGGTTCATCAATAATTAAAAAAATTATCATTCTGGTGGGGCATATTGATAATGGAGGATGCCACGCATGTGTGGGGCAGAAGGTATCTGAAATATCTGTGTATCTTCCTCTTAATTTTGTTATGAACCTAATACTGCTCTAAAAATACAAAGTATTTTTTAAAAATCCAAATCATAATGATGAATTATTTTGGAAAAATTAAATCACTAAAATCATATTTATTTTTAAATTTTTAAAAATATATTTTATTGATTATGCTATTACAGTTGTCCCATTTTTCTCCTTCACTTCCCTCCACCCTGCATACCCCCTCCCACCCACATCCCCCACTTTAGTTCATGTCCATGTGTCATACTTACAAGTTCTTTAGCTTCTACATTTCCCACACTACACTTGCCCTCTCCCTGTCTATTTTCTCCCCACCATCTATGCTACTTATTCTCTGTACCTTTTCCCCCTCTCTCCTCCTCCCACTCCCCTGTTGCTAACCCTCCATGTGATCTCCATTTCTGTGGTTCTGTTCCTGTTCTAGTTGTTTGCTTAGTTTGTTTTTGGTTTTGTTTTAGGCGTGGTTGTTAATAACTGAGTTTGCTATCACTTTACTGTATATGTTTTTTATCTTCTTTTTCTTAGGTAAGTCCCTTTAATATGTCATATAATAAGGGCTTGGCGATGATGAACTCCTTGAACTTCACCTTATCTGAGAAGCACTTTATCTGCCCATCCATTCTGAATGAAAGTTTTGCTGGATAGAGCAGTCTTGGATGTAGGTCCTTGTGTTTCATGACTTGGAACACTTCTTTCCAGCCCCTTCTTGCCTGTAAGGTCTCTTTTGAGAAATCAGCTATTTATTTGTTCATTTGTTAAGCTGAAGATTAGCATGAAGATTAGCATGTACTTTACAAATCATTGAAGAGCCAGCCTACATTATAATTTAAGGTGTCAAGAACCCTGCAAATGCCTATGCTTGCCCTGCAATGCCCGTAACAGACATCACTAATTCCAGACCTATTTCCTACTCATACCAAACATGACTTCAGAGTCATTACCAACATGACCAAACAAGTCACCATTAACCATTGATCAGAATTTGGCATGAAAGGTATAATCTCTTTCTCATACCTTGCATGGTATGTTGCATATATGCCAGAATTCAATCTTAATATGTATGAAGAATAATGCAGATTATTATTTAAATAATTCAGAATTCTTATTTAAATATAGAAATACACATGTTTTAATTAAAGCACAATAGTCACATGTGTGTTACTATATTATAATAATCCTTTGTCTCCTGATTTATAGGTTGTATGCTGTGTACCTATTTTCCTTCCTTTATATCCATCTCATATATTTATAAAAATGCAGACTGTGAAGTCATCAACATGATTAATGCACAGTTTTAAAATTTCCCAGAATATATTCTCTCTGTCTTTTATACATTCAAATAGATACAATCTAGGAATATATTAAGCTTCAAAAATTACTGGAAAATATTTCTTAAATGTGGCTGTCTTTATGTGAAACATACTAGTTGCTGGCATATTTGGTTCACCACCTATTAAAGGATATATGATTTTTGTCTGTATTGGTTGGGGGCTTTAACCCTCAATCTTCTATAACCCTAGCAAGCCCAAAATGCAAGTTTTGTCAAACTACACAGGTTATTTGCCACAGGATTAATCGTACAAATAAAAAAATACAATGAACATTTTAAAAGATTACAATGAAATACAACCATCTACAAATAGTAGCTACCAATTTTGGGCACAAAGTCTATGATAAACAACTTACACTCATTATCATATTTAACTGTCATGATATATTATCTCATTAGTCATTGCAATTGTCATAACAAACCATTTAAGAATGAAAAACAACTGAAGTTTAAATTGAAGGTCAACATACTCTATAAGTTGGTAGAGCCAGGAATTGAATTCAACTGTAGCTTCATATAAAAATGAGTAGCATTAAATACATGACTGAGTAAATATACTTCAATAATTTTCAAATGTTGTAGAAAAATGCATAGTTGTGTGTTATTACATGTTTGTCTAGAATGGCATCTACAAAATTTGAGCTGGACAAAATACTTCTCAGATACAGATTATATTTCTTAGACAACCTTGCTGCTAAGTAGGTTCAAGGCACAGCATGAAACCAGTATTCCATCTCTTCGGAGCAAAGCTGCTTGTCCTAGACTCTCTCTTTCCTACAGAATTTTATTAGTACCTGCTATAGACTAAATGTTTGTGTCCCCCTCAACACCAAATTCATATGTTAAAATCCTATCCCCTAAGGTGATGGTATTAGAATATGGGGGTCTTTGGAAAATAATTAGGTCACTGCGATTAATGTTCTTATAAAAGACTATTCACAGAGATCCCTCACCCTTTATACCAAATTACAGCAAAAAGACAGACTTTTAGGAAATGAACCCTCACCAGGCACTTATTCCTTGGTGCCTTGATCTGGGACTTCTCAGTCTCCACAAGTGTGAGAAATAAGTTTGTGTTCTTCATGAGTCATCTAGTCTATGGTATTGTGTTAAAGCAGCCTGAATAGATGGAAGGGGTATCTATACTTTCCAGGAATGCCACATTATTTTTGGAGAGGAAGATAAGTAGAATCCACCCTTGTTCTCCATCTAGTGGGTCACCAGACATGTAAAGAAGTAAATCCCATCACAGTGTATTCTATGGTAGAAAAAGAAACAAAATATCATGGGAGAATAAAGAAAAAAATCATTTATACTAGGGATTCTGGGAGGCTTTCCCAGATTACTATTAGTCTTTTCTGGCTACCATAACAAAATGTCATAGAATGGGTGGCCTAAACTACAGGAATTTATTTCTCACAGTTCTGGAGGTTGGGAAGTCCAAAATCAAGGCACAAGCCTATTTGATTCCCTAGTGAGGGCTCTTTATCCTGGTATGCAGGTGGCTTCTTGCTGTGTCTTCATATGGCAGAGAAGGGGGGAGAGAGGCATGAGCATGTTGGTTTTTCTTCTTCTTCTTACAAGGACCTTAATCCCATCATAGGAAGCTAACCCTCATGACTTCATCTCAACTTGACTACCTCCCAAAGGCTCCACCTCCAATACTATCCCATTGAGGGGGAGAATTTCAAAAGGTGAATTTGGGAGAGACACAAACATTCATTCTATATCACAGATGACATAAACAGCAAACTGAATAATGAAGGTTCACTCACACTTAACCTCAGGGTCATGTTTGTTTTTAAGGAATGCAAAATACTGGAAAAATCTCAGTACTTTCTCTTCATCCTGCAGATGCTATAATATTTGGTTTATTCTCTGTGTCAGACTGCATAGAAAAACTTACTTTTTTCATTCACAAAAATGAAAATGGTTATTCCAAATATTACTTTTTATTAGAAGGAAATTTTATCAGATTTTTAAAAAAGTTTTTATATTGAAATAATTATAGGGTTATAGGAAGCTGCAAAAATAGTACAGGGAGGTCCCATGTACCCTTCATCCAACTTACTCCAATAGTAAAATTTTACAGAACTATTGCTTTCCCAGATTACTATTAGTCTTTTCTGGCTACCATAACAAAATGTCATAGAATGGGTGGCCTAAACTACAGGAATCTATTTCTCACAGTTCTGGAGGTTGGGAAGTCCAAAATCAAGGCACAAGCCTATTTGTACAGGCTTGTCAAATATCAATATATCAAAATCAAATATCAAAACCACAATATCAAAACCAAGACTAAAGAGCTTATTCAGATGTCAACAGTTTTTACAGAGACATGTGCATGCATGCACAGTTCTATGCAATTTTACCACCTGTATAGATTCATGTAACCACAACCATGACCAAGATACCAAACCATTTCATCGTCGAAAAGGAACTCCCTTGTACTACCCCTTTACAGAGTCATGCTTCCCAGTACCTAAACCCTGACAACCGCTAGTATATTTTTCATGCCTATAATTTTGTCATTTCAAGCATGCTATGTAAATGGAATCATACAGTATATAACCTATTTTTTTAACAACAAGGATACAGCACAATACATTCTATAGTGTGTGATCAGTGTCAAGCAGATATTGTCTAATCTGGCTAATTATTCTGCCTTTCCTGTGATGTTGCCTTGTAGCATTTGCTATTGCCTCCCTGGAGCTCTACTCTTTTTAAGTCTGGGAACAGAAGCCAGACCAAAGGTGGCCACATCTACTGATTAAGAGGTACATAGGGCCACATTCCTAACCAGAGTTGATCAGAAAGGGCTGTACAGAGCTCAGTTTTCTTGTTTATTGGCAAAGTGACACTTTTCCCATACTGCGTTTAAATGGATGATTCAACTTGCTCATTAGAAGGCTTGCCTAGCTATTGGGGTTATTTTTCCACTGGAGGGCAATAAATATACAGTGATACTAATAACTGCATCTTTGTGATGCTTCTTTGTATGAAATAAGAGTGAGGGCAAAGAAACCAAATGACAACCAATAACAAGCATTGATCAATGGTTCTTCATTGCCTGGACTAGGACGAAAAGTCAGCATAGCACAAGGAGACCAGGTTGCCAGTGAGCATTGTTGTCCTAGGGTATACAGTGACTGGGCAGCAGGTATTTGTCTTGCCTTTGGTGCAAAAAAATGTAGCTTCATTGCTATTAACAGTCCACATGATCATCAGGGCCATGGGGCAGATGTGCTCTTGCTGTGGAAAGTAAAAAGACAAAGATGAGTTTTTCTTGACTAACCCAAAACCCTCCTCACATCTTAAAACAGGACCAGAATGATTTTTCAATATAAAAGGTTAAATTGTGCAACTAGAAAAAATGGGTATATATATAAATTTGGGGTCAAGAAAACATTTCAAAGCATTACAATAACAGAAAAAACTGATATATTTTCAGAAAGTTTTAAATAATAAAAATATTTTGGCAAAATCCTAATATCGAAGTTAAAAAGCAAGTGACAAATAGAAAAGCACTATATATTTTATAGTATAGTGAGTATATATTTTAGTAGGTATATGTCTACATACATAATATATAATCATATATAGTATAGTAAAGGGTTAGTAACTTAGTGTATGAAAATACTATATATATTTGTATGTTGATATAGTTTATATATTAAAGTTTCTTGATAATTAATGAAAAAACTATAAATTCTCTGATAGAAAAAATGACATAAGCATTTTAGAAAACAAATATAAATATTTATTGGGTGCTGATTTTTGTCTGGTATAGTGCTGAGTATTAGAAATAGAGCAGAATATCTGAAACTTACAGGAAATTTAAAGTTCAGTACTAATAGCATGAGGTCAATGAATATTAAAAATAAGTTTAGCCAAAAGTGGGGTAGAAGTAGGCAGAAGATAGTAAAAGGGAGATAAATGGTGATGGAAGGAGGTTTGACTTGGGGTGGTGAACACACAAAACAGCATACAGAGGATATGTTATAAAATTGTATACCTGAAGCCTAGGTAATCTTATTAACCAATGTCACTACAATAAATTCAATTAAAAAATAAAAATAAAGCTAATATAAGTTGTTGCTTTAATTTTAAAATGTATGCTTTTTAATTTATCAAAATTTAAAATTTAGTTTCATTTTATCTAGATTTATTAAAGTAAGCTCATGTTATCTCTGTTACAAAATTTGTCATCAGAAAAAATAGCTTGGGCTAATAATTGACTTTGATGTCTCATGAAGTTTTCATGGGTTATTTAACAAAATTGTTAAGAACTAATAAGTTAAATAGATGTAAGTAGAATAAAAGATAAAGAAAAAATAAGTTCAACCTATACTTAGCCAAAGAAATGCAAAGCAATACAACCATAAAATATAATTTTCAATTGATCAAATTGCCAAAGATTAAGAAAGAATTGCCAGTATTGGCTTGAATGTTGGGAAATAGGCATTTTGTAGTCTGACAACTTTTTGGATGCCATTTTAAAATATATCTGAACTATTTAGTAATATTCTGTGTGTACATACATATATAGATATAGATACAAATGTTCCTATAGCACTGCTTAAAATTATGAAAAAACTGAAACAATGCAAATATTCAACAAAAGGGCATGGGTAAGAGAATTGTTACATCCCTGTAATAGAGTACTATGCACTGTTACAAATGATGATGTAAAATTACTTCACCTATGTACAAGTCCACAGATTAATAGAGTATTTTACTTATGCAAAGACCTAATACACAAGTGCCATAAAAATAGTGTTTTTTTCCTAGGTGGTGATTTTTAATTAGAAAGAAAATATTTTTATTGTTTCTTATTTACTTTTTCCTCTTATGAAACTTAGAATTAATGTTTATTAACTCTAAAAGTAAAGCAATGAAGAAAAAAGACAAATTAAAATGCAAGAGTTATAACAGATTGTAAGTTAAAACATTAGCATTTTCTCAAACTCTATTTTGTATTTTCCAAGGCTGTACCTAGTTTGACCCTCAAAACAACTGTGTGAGTTAAGTGTTTTATCAGCTGAGCAAGTGACACTCTAGAACACACTCACAGTAGGAGTGTAAAATCAAAGATTTATTACCAGTGAATTAAAAGAAAATTGTATGCATTAATCAGTGTTGAAAGCACAGGATGAGCCAGATATTGTAGAAACACCCTTCCACTTTGTTCTTTTCCCTGGGAGATGTGCTGGAGTCCTGAGTGCTCACATTTTAAACCCAGTGCGGTAACTGTTAGCAGGTGGGAAACTCCAAAATTAGGTTCTGCACACAAAGCATACTAAACAAGCCACACGGGGAAAGCTATTTCTTCCATAATAAAAACCGACTAATATTATGAGGCCACATGATTTCTTCCACCTGCAATTTGATATATAATGCTTCCAGCAAGGCTCCTTCCAGACTTTAAATATCTTCCTCCAGATTTCAGAACACTCTTTGCATTGCAGTCTTTATAAGGTCAAACACACAAGCACACTTAAGCATATGCCTATGTGTGCATGCACATGCACGCAAAGTTCATACATAAAAAGCAATGTTTTTTTCTTTCAAACTACTATCTCCTATAATAGGTATTAATATCATTTTTTAGATTTTATTTATTTATTTTAGAGAGAAGGGAAGGGAGGGAGAAAGAGGGAGAGAAACATCTATGTGCGGTTGCCTCTTGCGCACCCCCTACTGGGGGTGTGGGGATCTGGCAGGTGCCCTGAATGGGTATCAAAGTGGCAACTCCTAGGTTCTCAGGCCCATGCTCAATCCACTGAGCTACACCAGCCAGGGCTAATATCCTTTTTTACAGCTAATAAAAAATATTAAGACTTTGTAAATGTAATTGACCTGACTAATGTACCGTTGGTGAGTTGCCCAACCCGGACTTAAACCCAAGTTTCTTGGTTCTAAAGGCCACACTCTCCCCATTAATGTCCTGACACTTTTAGGGCCCCAGGGTAGCTTCTGGTTCTGAAATTTACAGCTTTTACTGCTTGTGAGAGGAGAGCTTCAAATTATACAGTATGTTGCTTTCTCCAAGTGAGAGTCAAGGCAAGAGGAAAGTGATTCATCAACTGCCGTGTAAGCACTAAGAATTTAATAGATCTCCGGTAGTTGTAAGATCAAGATCAGTGTCATTACATTATGGGAGCTACATCTGTCTGTTCACCTGCTCACCATTGTGTCTCCCTTAGTGAGAAACAGAATCCCTAGCTCATTAAAATGTTGTTAGCACGACCATATATATTCAAATGCATCCAAGAAATGTATGTTATTTTTCCTTTTGACATGGCTCCTGTCTCTCCACCAACAGAAATTCTCTCTCTCTCTCTCTCTCTCTCTCTCTCTCTCTCTCTCTCTCTCTCTCTCTCTCTCTCTCACACACACACACACACGCGCACACACACACACACGCCATAAATTGAGACTTGGCCAAAAGCATGGGAGTCCTAATAAAAAAAGATTAAATTGCAAAGTTGTCTTTTCCTTGACATGTTTTCCAGGTACTGAAACTTTTGAAAATCCCTTTTCAGTAGAGTACCAAAGCAATTCTGTTGCCCCAAATTCTTGGTAACGTACTTAATATATTACCAAGTTTTTCTGAGGTAAAGCTTGGTTTCTGCATCCTACTCTCTCTGTGTTTTCTACTGCGAAGCCCTGAGTGGGTATATAACATTTGCTGGTGCTATAGTGCTCTTTTGAGGAGCCAGAGCACTGAAACTCCCAGGTTTCATCATAAAGAGGATTACAATAGATTCATGGCACATAGGAAGTGAGTTATGAAGTGTCTTCTGTTAAGCATTTATATTAACAGAGAAACTTTCTTAAAACTTTGTTGTTGGTAAAAAAGAACACTCTTGCCTCAATGGACAAATTATTTTTCTGAGCTGAAATTTTTCCATAAACTCAGTCTTCCTTGATGAGTTATTGATTTACTTCTTGGCTTATGAATTACTTGTAAAACTAAAAGAATCAAAAGGGAAATTAAAAACATATACTTCAATGTGAGCAAAGCCTTGAATCTTTTTTTTAATCCTCTTTGTTATGACTTTGGTGAGAGGAAGCCCAGGAGTATCTATGTAGCCATTATTTGAATAATTTAGCTCTTAAAGTAATCAGATCCCACCCCCAAAGTAACCACTACCTATTAAAAGGTAAAATGTGTATGATCTTGTAGGCATTGGTGTCATTATATTTCTAGGATCTTAACTATATATTATTATTTAAATATTAATCATAATCCAATCAGGAAATGTCTTTACTCTAAGGACATGCTAGTGTGCAGCCTGGAACAATTTTTACAAACTTTAAGAAATGAAGAACAAGCCCTGGTTGGTGTGGCTCAGTGGATTGAGTGCTGGACTGAGAGGCAGAGGGTCCCTGGTTCAATTCCTGGTTGGGGCACATGCCTGAGTTGCAGGCCAGGTTCCCCGGTGTGGGGAGCACAGGAGACAGTCACACATTGATGTTTCTCTCCCTGTCTTTCTCCCTCCCTGCTCCTCTGTCTATAAATAAATAAATAAAATCTTTTAAAAAATGAAATGGAGAAAAAGACCATTTCTCATACCTGTTATTTAGAAAGCATCAATAGATACATGGAACACACTGACAGCTGTTGGAGGGAGAGGGAAGAGGGGAAAGGATGAAAGAAGGTGAAGGGATTAGCCAAAGAACTTGTGAGGATGGCCTGAGGCAGGGCAGGGGCTGGGTGGAGGTGGAAGGGAGAAAAAGTGGGGAAAATTGTAACAGCATAAACAATAAAAATAAAGGAAAAAGATAGAAAGCACCAATAACTACTTTTATTTATTTTTAAACACATGGGAAGTACATGGTTGTCCTGTTTCTTGGATACCCTTGCCATGGTCCTTCCAGCTTCCAAATATTTAGACACACTTCCCCTATTCATGGAATGATGTTTGCCCAACTCTTTGTTGTCCTCAGGTCTTGACTTAAATGACAGATACTTAAAGAATCTTTCTGATTCAGTGTTGCCACATTACTCCATTAGTCTCATAACATTCATTTTTCCTCATATTATAATTTTTGTATATATTCTACTTATTGTTTACTTGTTTTGTTTGATTTCTGTGGCTCCCTTTGGGACATAAGGTCTATAAAACTATTTCATCATAAGTTTAGGTTGATTTATCATGAAGACAGTGAAGCCTAAGCTTCAGAGGTATTTATTTGTCTTATATTCATAAATTTACATTATTTCTACTTTCTTCAACAAGATTCCCAATAACCTGGATTTGCCTTGACCACTATGCCCAAACTCCTTATTCATGAAAATTATAAAATACACAAATGGGTGATGTTTATGTTGCTAACTTTGTGGTAATTCATTATACAGTGACAGTTAACTAATACACTCACCAATGGCTGAAGCAGTACCTGTCATACTAAGCACTAAAAAATATTTAATGAAAAAATTGTATTTATACTCCTCTGAGCCTATTATGGGATTTCAGGGTTTATTTAAAGAAGGGATCCACTAAATTGGAACAATTTGACTTAAAACTTTTTCTTTTTAAAAAATTATTGATTTACTTTTAGAGAGAGGGGAAGGGATAGGGAAAGAGAAAGAGAGGGAGAGAAAAATCAGTGTGTGGTTGCCTCTTGTGCGCCTCCCTCTGGGGATCTGGCCTGTAACTCAGGCATGTGCCCAGATAGGGAATTGAACCGGCAACCCTTTGGTTCACAGGCTGGTGCTCAATCCACTAAGCCACACCAGCCAGGGCTAAAACTTTTTCTTAATTAGTTTATCATGTCTCCATTTGTCCCAATAAACTAAAAATATTCTGAGTTTTGTTTTTTATCCATTGGCATGACTTCAGTCCAATGGCATTTATTATAATACATGTAGTTTGATGTTTATAATTCTATTTTGTGTTTAATCTCTTTTTCTGTTACCTATTTGTCCCTTATCTATTTTTACTTTTGATTACTGAACTACATTCTGCAAATGTTTAACTTTATGTGGCTTGGTAGATAAAAGAGAAGATTTCAAAAAATAGGACAAAAGAACTAGAATAGGAAGGTTATTTATACCTGGCCCAGAGAAAAATATTAAATCTCTGAATTAAAATCCAGTCAGTTCTGGATAGGCAGGAAATACCATTTTTGCTCAGGTTGTTCCCACTTCCCAAAATGACCTCACCCATTTTTTCTGCTCATTGATTTTTTTCAATTCTCAAAGTGATAATAATTCTCCTTACAGCTCTACCTGCCTCCCTCTTATCACTCTATGGATTACGTATTTTAATATGTGCTTTTTAGCTGTCCATAAATATCTCTATGGAAGCTCTCTCCCCAAGCTCAGGGACTAAATAAATTCCACTTTTTTAATTGAATTAAGGAATTTTCTAAAATGTGATATTGGTTGTGTGATTATTAATCCTTCACTTTTGGAGATACATACTGAAATCTTTATAGATGAAATGATATGGGTTATGGATCTACTTCAAAACAATATAGAAAAGAGGTAGACTGGGTGGTATTATTAAAGAAATAAGAGCTGATAAGTATTGAAGCTGGGTGACAGGTACCTGTATGTTCATTACACTATTCTATTTACTCTCATATATTTAAAGGTCTCTGTAATAAAAAAGTAAACAGCAAAATATAAAAAAAAATATAAAAAGTGGAAGAGTATATTCCATTTCTGTATCTTTGGTCCTAAGCAGAATTCCTGGCAGCTTGGAGAGCTCAATATATATTTGATGACTGCCTCGATAAGTAAGTGAACTACAACTAAATTCCAGTGGAAGATGCAATGGGCAGAGAAGCCTAAAAAGAATTTAAGGCTTGATCTGAAGCCAACAAACAAGTTGACATTGACATGCTATACAGGCCACTTGCATAGAGAGGAAACAACCCAAGAACAGGCACAGAGGTGGGAGTAAGCGTGTTGTGCTGACAGAGGAGGCAGGAGCATTAGGAGCTGTAAGATTATGTTGACAAGTAGGCAGTTTCATAGGAGTGAGGCTACTTAAGGCCTTAAACAGCAAATAGAGCTCTTTGGTTTGGGTACACTAGGCAAAAGGGAAGCTAATATTATTATAATCCAAAGGCCAAAAGAGGTTGTAATGTTTTCACTGAAGTGGCCCAGTCTTATTGTTCTTGTTGTTGTTGATTTTTATTCCTGTGTGTTAAGCTGTAATTTCTTTCTGGTCTTCCTCTGTGACATACTGTATTTTTTGGAATATAAGATGCACTTTCCCTCCCCCCAAATTTGGGCGGAACGGGGGAGTATATCTTACAGTTTGAATGTAGCTTTACATTTACATTGGTGAAATATTATGTTATTTATGTTATTAAATATTTTACCACATTTTTGCTTCAAAAATTTTTTCCCTATTTTCCTCCTCTAAAACCTACTTGTGTCTTATGGTACAAAAATACAGTAATTAATATGGCTCATTTGGACAGAACTGTTAGGAATATTAATTAAAATTATTATGTATGTACTTGTATTGATTGGCTGAGTATTCTGCAGCATGTAAAGTCAGACAAAAATTTTGGTAATTGGAAAACCCTGGAAGATATGAACTTAAAGTCATTCTTTATTCTTTATGCTTTAGCATCACATAAAGATATGTAAGAAAACTGAAGATACTGCTGTTATTAATGTCAAATAACATCTATTTAGGTGAAAGGGCAACTATTATTTGAATGACAAAATGTGATGTACTACAGAAAAAACTACTCTCACTTTCAAATAAGTTTAATTTTTCCCCTTTAATAGGAAAATTTTTAAACTAAAACATATGAGAGGAAAGGCTCTTTAAAACTCCTTCCATATACTTTCCCGCATTATGGAATATATTTACTGGAAAAGAGAAAGAACAGCCTTAACTTTAGCACTTAGTTCCCTTAGAATCATGACTTAGAAACCTGAGGCTTCCAGTCATGTCTTCTGAATGAGATTTTCAACTTGATGTAACAGCAAACACTTGATTGCATTCTACTGAAAAGGGGTTGAATTTTGATCAAGTGTTCCTGCATTTGACACAGAAGTCCCCATTAAATAAACTGAATGTTGAAAACTTCAAGATGATTTTATTGTGCATTTTATGTCAAAGTTTGAGGCCATATTAAACTTGTCAAGGACTCAGCTCTGAATGCTCTGTTGTAGATGCAAGAATATGAGCAAAGAGGACTGACAATCAAGTAAACTCAGAAATTTGAACAAGCCATGAATAGGGCTGTATTTCAGAATTATCCTCTGTGAAAAACTCATTTTTATGTAAATTATCTAAAATTGTTTTTCCTCACAAGAGCAGGAACTATGACAAAGATAGCAGAATACAGAGATGTCATGACTGTGACATCTTGGGAAGGAAACAGTATAGTGAATGTAGCAATAAGGCAAGCAAGTATTCCTTAAGTATTTCATTCCTCCAACAATTAAGGGTACTCGTGGTCCACTCTTGTGCAAAATTAAAATAACATTAAAACTTCTGCAGATAGACTATCTTCCAAAGGAGACCTAAGCAACTGTAGTGGAATGCCTACGGGGTCTCAGAACACATCTTTGCCCAAGCATTCCTCAATTCAAAACAGTCAGCCAGGGCTTTGTAGCTGCTGAAATTGCTTGTTTTGCTAAGATGTGATAGTCCCCAAGGTTCCCTGTGTTCCAGTATCTATTACTATAAAACAAATAACTTAGTTGCTTAAAACAACAGCAATGTACTCATGTTATTTCTTACAATTCCCTAGGTCAGGAATAAAGGCAGGGCTTGGCTGGGCAGTTCTGCTCCATGTAACAATAGCTGGAGACACCGTCTCAGCTGAATTAGGCAATCTGGAACTTTATAATCAAAGAGATCCACAGTTGAATTGTGGTTCTAACTCTTTCTGAATTTAGTATTGCAGTATAATAAAAGCCCACCTGAGTATTGTTTTCCAAATCTATGAAATTCTGGATAATATTATTACCTTGGATAGATATAGGAATTAGAGCCATATAAAGAGATTGACATATACCAGGCACTTATAAATTGTTACTGTTATCATTATTCTTATTATTATATAAGTGATGGGAAATAGCTTTCTCACATACTGCTACCTAGAATTCTTTCTATTCAGAAGGTGAATTGAAAGACTAGAAGAAAACTGTCATGCTCCTGTGAGACACCTTAAACAACTGAGACACTGAATTCTAATGTCAGGAGCTTCTTAAATGGGAAGAAATCATATAGAATTAAGGACATACCACACACTCAGAATTTTAGGCTGACCCTTAAAGAGGTGGGGACTACTGACCTCCACCCCCCTTCAATATAGAAATGGGATAAGATCCTGAGAGGAAAGATGTAGTATATCACAGACCTCCTATCAAATGCTTTGGTTACACAACTCAAATAAATTAGTGATATAATTATATGAAGTAGACTCTCCATGTTGAAATACTATACATTATGCAAACATATAATAAATGTATATATACATTCTTATCTAATTTAGTACATATACATGCATATACATATGCTAAAAGAGATTCATTCTGTTCACTTTATTAAAGATGATGATTTATTATTTTTGATGTATGAAAGAAAGGACGATATACACACATAGCACACAGTTTGAAGAAGCCCAGCTTCATGGGCATGCTACCTGCGCAGTTGAATAGGGGCCCATGCTTAGAAGGCCTCATAACTGCTCTAATGCTCTACTATTATCATCTTGATATCCTTCATAATTTTTGAACAAGGGATCCTGCATTTTTATTTTTCACTGGGCCTGTCAAATTACTTAGCCCAGCTTGAGTTTAAAATATTGTTAACTATGAAATCATATAATTCTTTTTTTATGTTAGCTTTCATTTTTTTCCTTATTTTTTATTTTAATTGTTATTCAAGTAGAGTTTTCTGTCTTTTACTCCCGTCCCAGTCCAACCCCCCAGTGCTCCCCACCTCCCTCCCCTTTCCACCCCCCTTAGTTTTTGTCCATGTGTCCTTTATACTTGTTCCTATAATCCCTTCCCTTTTCCCTGAAATTCCCTCCCCTCTCCCCTCTGGTTACTGTCAGCCTGTTTTCTATTTTATTGTCTTTGGTTATATTTTGCTTGCTTGTTTGTTTAGTTGATTAGGTGCCACTGATAGGTGAGATCATATGGTATTTGTCTTTCACCACCTGGCTTATTTCACTTAGCATAACGCTCTCCAGTTCCATCCATGCTGTTGCATAGAGTAGGAGCTCCTTCTTTCTTTCTGCTTCATAGAATTCCATTGTGCATATGTATCATAGTTTTTGATCCATTCATTTACTGATGGGCACCTGGGTTGCTTCCAAAACTTGGCTATTGTAAATTGTGCTGCTATGAACATTGGAGTGCATAGATTCTTTTGGAATGGTGTTTCAGGGTTCTTGGGATATAATCCTAGCAGTGCAATTGCTGGGTCAAAAGGCAGTTCCATTTTTAGTTTTCTGAGAAAATTCCATACTGTTTTCCATAGTGGTTGTACCAGTCTGCAATCCCACCAACAGTGCACTAGGGTCCCCTTTTCTCCACAACCTCTCCAACACTTGTTGTTTGTTG